>JAOEHY010005580.1:0-18044 GCA_025447955.1 Psilopsiagon aurifrons | reverse complement strand
GTTCTGAAGGTTTTGAATGGCCTTTGGGTACCCTTGAGACCTGCCTGCTGATTGTGATGGTGATCACCATGTTGGCAATCATACAGAGTGTGTTTTACCCACAACAGTTTCATCTGGTCTCAAGAGTTTATCAGACTGGGGTGTGGGCCTTATCTGCGGTTAGACTACTGTCTAGGATGACCAAGAGATTTTCCCTGAGGCTGGACAGTCATGAGTGGAAGGGTGTGTGGGACAGTATGGGCAAGTATGTAGTTCACTGGGCCCCTCCAGTGCTTTGGAAGCATTGGAGATGGAAGGCAGCTGGATGGAGTCCCCAACAACAAGCTGCAGAAACGGCTGAAGGGGAGAGTGAATTATTTTGAGCCCGGTTGGCCCATGACACCTCAGATCATCACTGCAGAGATGCAACATACAGATGGACTCATGATTGAGGCTTGGACTTAGCAATGGCCACTATTGCCCAGGTTATTCATGAGTGTGAGCACTGCACACGGCCTTCCCTGCTCTGAAAGACTGTCACAAGAGATGGAGCTTGACATCGCAGACAGAATAGACTCAGCAGCTTTACAGGGATTGCTCCATGCACAAAGGGATAATCTCCCTCTCTGTGTGTGGATGTATATATATATAAACATGTGACAATATATTGAAAATGTGGGATCTAAGCATGATGTGAATGATATGGAATAAGGGGTGGATGCTGTCATGAGTTCAGCAGTAGCAGTCATTTTTGTCCTTAGTAGCTGGTGCAGTGCTGTGTTTTCAACTTTTGGCCTGGGAACAGCGCTGATAACACCGATGTTTATAGTTACTGCTTAGAATGTTTTGTCTGATCAAGGACTTTCTGAGTCCCATGCTCTGCCGGGGAGGAGGGGAAGCTGGGAGGAAGCAGAGACAGGACACCTGACCCAAACTGACCAAAAAGGTATTCCATACCACAGCACGTCATGCCCAGGACGTGAAAACAGAGGGCAGAGACCCAGTAGGGGGGGTTCACTGCTGAGTCAGGCTGGGTATCGGTGGTGAGCATTTGTATTTTCTTCCCTTGCATTTCCCTTGTTATTATTATTTGTGGCAGCAACAGTGGTTTGTGTTTTACCCTAGTTACTGAACTGTTCTTATCTCAACCTGTGGGACTTGCATTCTTCTGATTCTCCTCCCCATCCCCCCAGGAGCTGGGGGGGAAGGAAGAGGGGGGAGTGAGTGAGCAAACTGGGCAAGTTATAGTGGCTTAAACCATGACACAGTAATAGTTCTATTTCTACAGTGTGTTATTTAACAGTATGTAGGTTAATATGGGATCGAGATCCAAAAAATAGTTGCCATATTCTGGCCACTATCCACTGGCATTTATGTAATTTGAAAAATGCTACTACAAGAAATTTTGGCTTTATATACATGCTAGTGATAAAAATTTTAATCATACTGTATATCACATGTACACATAACATATGGAATATATCATTAAATATCAATATAATTATAGTAAATTAATATGACGTACCCTATATGCAATATATTAGATTATATATGTTGTATTTCTACATAGGGGAATACTATTACAGACATCACGATGTGAAGATGATTTACAGTGATAATCACGTCTTCTGATAAGTCATTTTTCCTTTTATCAGTTTTTTAATGTGTTATCTTTATTCTACAGTTCTATTTCTTTTGAAAGAGAGTACTGTTTAGCACTTCTCAAATAAAAGAATAAAGTACCTTTATCATCCAGTGTTAAAATCTGCATGAAGAATTAATTCAAGCTTTTTTTTGGCAATGTCTACTTTCTGTTAAATCAAATTGGCAAGGACTAATTATATTATTTTAATTCTTTACTAGTTGTGTCATGCATGAGTATTCCATTCATGTGACTAGATGTCAGGCTAACTGTTCTGAAGTTACACAATTATTGTCTACCATTTTGTTAAAGGATATTTAATGTGTACTGTTAGTTTCCAAATGCTAAAGATTTAAAGCATTTCCCAATTAAGAATTGCAATTTAAGGATAAAGAAATTGAGTAAAAAAGTTTACTGTGTTGTGTCAAATATGGCCTTGTCACCTACAGAGCAGTCCATGTACAACAATAAAAGGCACCAAATAAAGGAAGAGGCTATGCTTTCTAAGAAAGCATTCTCTATCATTAAATAATGGTATATTCTTCCAGATCAGAGCAATAAAATTGTTTTGTAAGTAGTAAGGTAAAAAGTCATCTCAAAACTTTACATATTTTCATGGAAAAATTGATGATGGTATATGATTCTCATTAAGTTTCTTCTTTATTTCCTCTTTCTTACAAAACTTCACAGAGACTTCACAAATTCGGTGCTACCTCTCGTCTTCATTTTTCTCTTGAAGCTGGAAGAATCCCTTGTTAAGTTAAAAGGAAAATGAAGAGAGGTTGTTCCAGCTCTTTCAGCTTTGAATATCTCTTACTCTAGAAGAGCTTTTATTGTGCATGTCAAAAAATTAGTTGCAGAATTTTGTTTCAGAATTATCATACTTTCAATCTCAGTAATGTTTTATCACGGCCTTATAGCCTATGTGCTCAAATCCAGAAATGCCCCACAAACTCAGAAAGTGTATGCCTGCCTACCTTTAAGACAGTGCAGGAGGGAGTGGTATCTGGTTTCTACCTGTCAAGTGAACTTGAAAGGGAAATGTATCCATCTTTAAGCTTCTCAAACCCTTGCCTATTGTTAATATGATCTTGATGCTCCTCTGTTAAGAATAGGGAAAATGGACAGAGGAACAACACCATTTTATTCTGGTGAAGAAGCACAACTGTTTTTGCCATCAACAACAGAAGACAGTGTTTGGGAAGCAACTCTGATACTGCCACTGAACCTCTTTTGATGGAGGAGCATAAAGCCAAGCAGTGCTGGGATCCCTTTCCCACTCATGAATATGATTTTGCTGGCTTATCTGTCTGCCATACTCAAAGTTTTCCTCTTTTGGCTATTTAAAAGCAGGTCTCCTTCTCCCAGTGTAGATGAGATTTATTTAGAAATGAAAAGGATTAAGAAATGAGAAGGGTTTCTCAGCTGCAGCTCAAATGTATGTGAAAAGACTCCATAACTTTTACCAAAGAAGGTAAGCTGAATCCTTAGCTATAGCAAAAGACTATCATTCTTTTGTATTAGTATGGTGGTGTGTATACTATAAGGCTAATTCTTACATGCTATTCACCTGTGTACTTTTGTCCACTTTGATATACCTAGCATTCATGGAGAATTTCCTGTCTGAGCCCTTGGGATTAGAGGATGCTGTTTATTCATTAACAAGGCATAAATGATTCGACATCAGCAATTGAGATAATGGACCAAATAGGGAAATGTTAACCTCTATTAACCTCTATTTTACACTTCCTATACCTTGTCCAAATTGCTTTGATCTTTTGGTAATGTTTTATGACAGCTTTTTTGACAATAGAATTTTTCAAATTAGAAAAGGGTAATAATTTTATTCTTTCTTTCATTATCCTATGTAATGAAGAAAGTATAGCTTGTGTTTCACAAACCGGAGCCCAGAAGATACTGCTTACTAATTCTAAGTATGCAATTAACATGAACAGTGAACTTTTTACAAGTTAAACATTATTATCATAAAGTAACAATATGAAAAACAAATCTTAAAAAGCTTTTAATAATTGGTCATCTGACTTTTGATGAAATATAACAGAATCTATGAGACAAAAAAGTGAAATGGGAGTGCTTTTTATTCTAAACTTCAGACTTCAAAAATAATGAACTATGATTCTGTGTACTGTAAGGCATACGGCTTTCAGTCAATATGATTTCGTACTGAAATACTTCATGCAACTTCATAAACATGCTTAAAAATTATTTGCATTTTTTAGCAGAATGTTTAACATGATTTTCAGTTACGGTAATAGAAAGGAAAGGAATTATTAGGACTAGAAATAAATCTTCTGCCAAAGAGAAAAGGAATGTCAGCCCTTCATTTTTTCTTTTTTTTTGTTTTCTTTGTATTTGTTTCTAATACACACAGTAACATGTAATTTATTTTTCTAGAAGGTAGAGCTTGGTGTACAAGGACAACCTTTTCCATGTTGTTGAATGAGCAGTGTGTTTATTTGGGGGAAACCCAAGTTATCATAATGCTACTTTATATCTACCATTATAGCGTATTTGCACATTCTGAAGCTGAAAAAGTTAATGAAAAGGTGACATGGGAAATGTCAATGCTGCTGAATGAGTACCCCATTCTTCAGTATTTGTAATTCCCAGCAAGAGATGCCTGATGAGGCCATATCACATTTCTGCACGAGGCCTAAGCCTGGGTGTGCATCATCATTTTATCCCATTTCATAGTTTCAGAAAAAAAAAAGGTCGCCATTGTGGGTTAAATGCATTAGGCAGCTAAGCCCCACACAGCCACTTGCTCTTTCCCCACAGTGGGATGTTTTGAGAATTAGAAGAGCATATGCAAGAAAACTTTTGTGTTGAGAAGATGTCAGTTTGGTAAGTAAAAGAAAATCAAAACTGTAAACAGAAACCCAGCCACAAAACCCCAGCAAAACAAAGCCTAACAAGTGATGCAAAACCAATCATTCACCAGTCAACCCAAATGCCCAGCCAGTCACTGAGCTATAGCAACCCCTGGCCAACTTTCTGCCTAGTTTTGTTGATAAGTGTGACATTATATAGCATAGAATACAGCTGTCCCAGCTGCATTCCCTCCTAGCCTCTTGTGCTCCCCAAGCCTACTCTCTGAGGCAGGGTAGGAAATGGAGGAAACTGATGATGTGTAAGCGCTGCTCAAATGTTGATGTGTTATCAACACCATTTTGATCATAAATGAAAAAAATAGCACCATAAAGGCAGCTAATAAGAAATTAACTCCTTCTCAGCCAAAACCAGCATTGTTTCATATGGCAGCTACCTGTGCCTCAATGAGGTATTACAAATCCATATTTCATATTAAAATTATGTCTAGACACAGTCGTCATTCCAGTCTGTCTTTCCTGGATGTCAATCATAACCGTTGGGTGAAATTTTATTATTAAATTTCATGTCATTAAATCTCATTTTGGTCTTCTGTAGAGGCAGGGGGGTGTTGTTCTTTGTGGAAACCTGAGCTGATTCCTTCAGGCTTTCAGTTCTATCAGAGTTTTCACCGGAAGACATTTTTACTTTCCTTTCAAAGTTCAGCATCTGTCTAAACATGTGTGCTCTTGAAAACAAGTAAAGTCTTTATTACTGCCTTCCTGGGGCAATTAATGAGCATAGAGGGAATATCAAAGAGGGAAAATAAATTAAAGGAGTATTTGTGTAATCCCTACAGCACATTGTAAGTCAACAAAATGATGCTGTTGGGATAATGTTGAAGAGAGTCCCAAACTACTTTTTTGATGCACTTAGCAGATGTTTTTCCAAAAATATCCCTCCAGTAAATATTACTAGTACATTCTCTAGCCTGTCTCATTCTTTGCTAAGCTAAGCTTTAACACATTTGCTTATATGGCTTTCTTAATGTGAAAAATATAAAAATTAAAAAAATAGTGTATGTTCGTGATATTCAGACTGTAATCTGAATTTGCATTTGTTGTAAAGCCCCTATTCATTTGAGAAACAGAAATATAAACAATCCAACAAAAAAATCACAAAAACGAATTTTAACTGTTGCATATGTACCTTATATCATACCTTCTCAACAACTTCTGCATGAATCAGTCTGCACAGTTGCACACTAACTAGTTTTTAGTTTCAAATTATTTTAAGGTTTGATTTCATATCTCTTTCCAGTGAACATTTTATTGATAATTCACTTAGGTCAGTATTTGTCACCTCACTAGCTTTTTTCCTAAAAAATTCTGTGGGTGTCAGAGCTCTTTCACCAGCCATGGAAAGCAAAAATGGTTTAAATTTTGAGTCTAATAGTATTCTTAATAAAACTGTGTGTTAGGCTGACCCCGTGTAGCAGGCAAGCACCCACAAAGCCATTTGCTTGCCTCTCTCTGCCCTGGTGAGACAGAGGGAGAAAATTGGTAAGAACAAGAGTGAGGGTTTAAATAAAGACAGGGATATGACTTTTGAAGCACTATTGTGTGTAAAACAGACTTGACTTGATAAATTTAACTTCATTTACTGCCAATTAGCATAAATATTTAATTAAAAATTTAGGAACTGGGAAACTGACAGCCTGCCCCCTGACTGGCGTCAGCAGCATAAGCAGGATGCTGCTAAATAATACGTGTAAGAGGAGAGTCTCTCAAATCACACCACCACTGCTGGACCAAAGGGGCAGCATTTAAAAGTCTTTCATGATTGGCTGTTGCTGCCAGATGACCTGGACACCAAGTGTTGCCAGCAGTCTGCCAGAGCCACAGCATCACTTCCGATCCTGCTTTTGCTGCTAGTGATTGGGTAAGTTGCTATATGGGCAAATTGTTAGTCATCTTTCTTACCACCTCAGTAAACCTTCATTACTAAGTTGTCAGACTCCATTACTGTTCAGACCACAAATACAAAGATGGCAAACTTTAAAGCACCTGTCCTCCCACAATCCCAGGCTCAGTTTCACTAAAAATTTCTCTCCTTCTCCACCTCTTTTTTTCTTTTCAGCATTTCAAATGAGACACTTGTCATATCTTGTTATCACCACTGGTTACATTCAGTCCCTTCAGTAAGACAGCAAATAGTGCAGGAGGTTGAAGTCAGTACACTGTGGTTTCCCTCTGCTGCTCCTTGTTTCTTACCCTTTTCATATGCTCCAGCACAAGTCCGCCAGGGCCTTAATCCCTTCAGATGTGTAGTTACTCTGCTCTGGCGTATGTACACTGACCTTGCTATTCTCTCCCTCCATCTGCTGTTCCCTCTTCTCTCTTTCCACTGTTGTTTACCCTTTCTTAAATATGTTTTCACAGATGCACAACCGTCTTTTATGATGTGCTCAGCTGTGTTCTGTGGTGGGTCAGTTTGACCCAGCTGGGACCAATTTTGTCCAGCACAGGGCAGACCCTTACCTCTTCACAGAGGCTGTTCGTGCAGTCTGCCACAACTAAAACCTTGCCATTTACCCTCAACACAACCTTTCAAATTATATTAGAATGACTATACCTTAAAACAGATGAGAAATCAAACTGGATCTACAGAGCCATCAGTCTGACCTCAGTGAAAGAAGAAGACACAGTGAAACAAATTATGAAGGAAACAATAATTAAATAAATTGAGTTGAATGGAAAATGGAAAAATTGAAGCCAGGATTAGCAAAGACAGATTGTGTCAGACTGGTATAACATTTTCTTTCATAAAATGACTACTTTTATAGACAAGAGATGTGGTAGATCTAATCTATCTTGACTTCTTTACAACACTTGATGTGGTACCCCATGGGAACTTTCCACTTAGGATGGTGGTTAGTACAGGCATTGTAAGTTGAATAAAGAATTACTGTGTGATAGGGAGATTACTAGTGGAGTATTCAATGGATTCATTTTGCAGCTAATCTTTAATACCTTGCTTAATGACAGTGATACAGTTGGTGCTAATGGATTTTTATGGTGACAGAAAGTAGTGAAATGAATAAAGCAATAGTAACACCCGAATGTCTCTAGGGAAGAATGAGACAACTTTGGAAAAAGAAACAATAAAAATGATAACATGAAGTGCACTTGGAGAATTAAAATAATACCTCTGCTAATAGGTACAGATCTACCAGCTGGATGACAAAGAGAATAAAGAATTTTGTTACACTGATTAATGACAGGGTGATTGTAAGTCACTGATGTAAAATGAAAGATTGTCTTGAGGGGTATCTGGAAAATTATTTTGAGTAAAACCAGTAACAAAATTGTTATAAAAGCATTCATAAAATCATCTCAGGAATTCTGTGTACTCTTCTGGTGACATATGTGGAACATACAGTTGCAGCAGTTCAAAGGTAAAGAGTATGACTACTAAATAAATTGAGACAGAATCCACCTTATATAGACCCACATTATGCAAACTCACGTAAAGCAAAGAGGTTGTTTAGCTAGCCAAGAAAGTTCATATTTTTTTTTTTTTTTTTTATCTATAGAGACATTTACAGTAAACACCAAAGGCACTGAGGATGGTTGTGTAGGTTACAAAGCCTTGCTAACTGCAGAGAGCATCAGCAATTTGGTGGACTGTTTAACCAGAAATCTATTTGTTAGACAGTGGAATAATAGCAATAGATGGACTGGAAAGAGTATTCAGTTTGTCATCTGATTAGACTTAGACTGTGAACAACTTTGTTGTTCACATGTTTTATTTAGAGCAACTTCCAAAAATATTTATACATAACTTCAGTACTTTCATAACTGTGGTAAATGAGATGTATGGACTGAGGACAAGTAACATAGAATCATAAAATAGAATCATCTAGGTTGGAAAAGACCTTTAAGATCATCAAGTTCAACTATTACCCCAGGACTGCCAAGACCACTACTAAACCATGCCACTGACAGCCTTGTCTACATGGTGTCTGAACACTTCCAGGGACAGTGATTCCACCACTTCCCTGGGCAGCCTGTTGCAATGCCTGATCACCGTCTTGGTGAAGAAACTTTTTCTAATATCCAGTCCTCACCTTCCCTGGTGTGGTTTGATGCTGTTACCTCTTGTCTTATCACTTGTTACTTGAGAGAAGTGACCAACTGCCACCTCACTATTATCTCTTTTCAGGTAGTTGTAGAGAGTGATAAGGTCCCCCCTGAGCTTTCTCTTCTGCAGACTAAACAACCCCAGTTCCTTCAGCCATCCTTCATAAGAATGCTGTGGGAGACTGTGTCAAATGCTTTACTTAAGTCCAAATAGACAATGTCCACAGACAGCCTTATCAACCAGGTGTGTCACCTTGTCTTAGTAGGAGATCAAGTTTTTCAAGCAGGACCTGCCATTCATGAACCCATGCTGACTGGGCCTGATCCACCTGTTTTCCCTCAAGTGCTTTATGATGTCACTTAGGATGATCTACTCCATGACCTTCTCTGGCACTGAGCTCAGGATGACAGAGATTCCAGGGTTTTCCTTCCTGTTCTTTTGTAAAGAAGCGTCACGTTGGCCAACCTCAAATCCTCTAAGAACTGACCACTAGAGCAGGACTGTTGGTAGATGATGGAGAGTGGGTAAGTGAGCTCCTCTGCCGGCTCCTTCAGCTCTCTTGGATGAAAGCCATCCAGCCCCATAGCCTTGTGTATATCTAAGTGGCAAAGGAGGTCACTAAACATTCTTCCTGTATTACGGGAACTTCAATCAGCTCCTCATTTCTACCACCCAGCTCAGGGAACTGAGTACCCTGAGGACAGCTGGTTTGACCCAGGTGCCCAGGTTTCTTAGAGGCAGCTCTGTGGTTAATAATAACTTCTACAAACTGGATCATGAAAAGGAGAAGATGGCAGTAGGAAAAGAAAATGCTTTTATAGTATAATATAGTTGTGTTTTCCTGCTCTTAAAATCATTAGCACTATAACTGTGTCTTTCTGGGGCAAGAAGGGGAAAGATTACTGTGGATGAAAGTTGTGGGTGGTGATAAGAATCTTGACAATACTACAGACAATAACACATGTTTAGTTTAATAAAAAAGCTTGATTTTTACTTAGAAACATGGAGATAATACACTCAGTAGTTATGAAGTCATTATCTTAACTATTGTCATGGTTTAAACCTAGCACCATGCAGCCACTTGCTCGCCCTCCTACCCTTCCCCTCTCCCTTGGCAGGGTGGGGAAAAGAATCAAAAGAAGGTAAAACTCACGGGTTGAGATAAGAACAGGTAAATAAAAAAATGCAGTGCAATAATAATACTACTGCTGCTACTACTACTACTACTACCAATGATAAGAGAAATAACAAGGGGAGAAAATATAAAACTGAAAGGAAAAAAACAAACCAGACATTAAACACAAGAGACGCACAATACAATTGCTCACCACCCACTGACAGATACCCAGCCTGACCTGAGCAGCAGTCAGTCCCTTCTGGGTGACTCCCCACAGTTTATATACTGGGCATGATGTGCTGTGGTATGGAACACCCCTTTGGATAGTTTTGGTCAGGTGCCCTGTCTCTGCTCCCTCCCTCTCTTGTGCCCCTTCTCACTGGCAGAGCATGAGAGACTGAAAAGTCCTTGATCATGATAAGTACTACCTAGCAACAACTAAAACAACCGTGTGTTATCAGCATTATTCTCAGAGTAAAGCCAAAACACAGCACTGTGCAGCTATAGGAAGAAAAGAACTCTATCACAGCCAAACCCAGGACAACTATCTAGTTTGTTTTGACAAGTTTATTTTTTCCTGGAAGGAAAAATTCTTTACTATTGTCTACTACTGATCTACTTACTCAAAGATTTTCTGTCAATGAAGTTTCTGTCAGTGAAGACATGGATGAAACTGTGAATATGTGTACACAGTATGAGGACAGGGGGAAGAAAGAATTTTCTCACTTTCCTGAAAGAAATGTGGTATGATCAGGCTGCTTTATGATGTAATAAGAACCAAAACATAAGAACCAAATACTGTTTCATCACTTAAAACAAAAGCTTATGCAAAGACTTTGAAGTTTGAAATAACTGGATGGAAGCTGTGCATGAATAGAACTTATAGTGTATGAAAAATACAGAAATTAAAACAGTATGCACTTATCCAAGAAACAGAAGAATGAGATTAAAGAACATTAATGGTAATGTGAGCTTCCCCAAGAAGGAAAACTTCATGGTAAAATCTTTACTCCAGAAGAGGATACAGGAAGTGGGAAAGAGAAATTATATAGTTTGATTACTTTTTGCTGAGGTAAAAGAAAACTCTGTATTCCTTGTAGGGAAAATTCATTGAAGAGACCTTGCAGCATTATTAGAGCTACAAACTACTGAAAAACAAGTTGAAGGCAGTAGTTTGTTTACTTATCTGTAGACATAATGACAAGTACAAACAACATAAGCACTCTTCAGTTTATTTCAGTTTTCTGGTTTTTGTGTACAATCTCATGAAATTGCTGAACTTATCCCTACCTACCCCTAAAACATGGTGAGAACAGGGCATCTGATCGCACTCTTCACAAAGTAGGTGAGAATGATGAGAGCTGGGAGCAAGGTAGTTGTGGGTGATATTGCTGAACACAAACTGAGGGCCAGCAGTACTCACTAACTTGCACAGCAGATTTTGGGAACAATTTTGCTCCATCCTCCATAAGGTTCTCAATAGAGGTGTGCAAGGAAATTCCTTCAGTGAAAGGAATGAGGTATTTTGACTTTCCATGCTCCTTCATAGCATATGCAGATTCACACGCTATGCCACCAGCCACTGAGTGTGTGGCCTAAATAATATGTCAGATTAGCTTAGCACCTACAACAAATATACAGAGACATGCTTCAGTGAATTTGATCCGACCTTAGGAAGCAGCATGGGACAGTGTGAGTCCTTTTGTATCTCACTTTGTGGTGCAGTTGCTTCATGTTACATTTACCTTTATGCTATGAGATACAGAATTTTCTTCCTCTCTCCTTCTTCTTATACTTCTCAGTTACGTTTTGTAGTCATCGAGGTACTATACAGAATTAGTTTCTTCCATTCATAGTCTTTCTTATACGTGCCCTAATCAGTCACTCTGCAGTTAACAGTTCCCAATTCTTCAAGTCTTCAAACCAACTTGATTCAGTTTACGATACCACTGAGGCTGTATCAAGTATTGCATTCTCTTTTACAAGGTCAAATATTTCACAGTTCCTTCCTAGGCAAGCGTTGGGCCAGGTAATTTTGGAATCTGCAATACTGCCTGAACAATAATAGTTCTTGCTGATTATTTTTTTTTTTTAAAGGCATAGTTAATATGTAGAGTGCTGAAAAATTGTTTAAGACTCTCTATTTGTAATGTAGTTGCATAGTCACATATTTTCTTAAATTGTATAGTTCTTCAGATGACTACCGCAACTCTTTGGAGGAAGCTGTTAATCCTTCTCACCTCCTTTTTCTGGTCTATAAGACATGCTGATATTACAGTCTTAAATTAGTAGTAACGGTCTCATAGAAATAATTAATTGCATGCATACATACACCTTCAAAAAGATATCCCATTTAGAAAGGATGTTTGTGTATCAAGCATTAAACATTTAACTGAAGAAATCTCAGAGATGACAAGGAAAAGCTAGGCACCTCATCCCACAGCCTGACACTGTCATAATAGGCAGATAAATTCCAGTTAGTCTGAAATAAAGAATAAGACCAAGATCATTTTTCTAAAATTGAAAGCAATTACCCAGAGAATGTTTTCAGTATTTGAATTAGTGATGAAGATGATGATTTATGATATTGAATGTACATTTTTAATTTGAGAAACAGATTTTAAATTACAGTTTAGATAGATTATCCCAGAAACTTTTGAAGGACCTAGAAATCACTCAATATATTAACGTGTCCTGACATTGCAGGCCTTCAAAATTCAGATAAACATTCACATATTCACATCTTAATTTCAGTCTGCATTGTGAATCTTTTTGAAATTCAGTATTGAGGAGAAGAGTGAAAGATTAGTTGTGCAAAAAAAAAAAAAATTGAAAAATTAAGAAGCATGAATAGGAAATGAGGGTGGAATGGCTGTAATTAAAAGTCTGCCTGTCAGGCCTTCCCTACTGTATAAGTTAAGCACTAACAAAATATTAATATAGTCAAGTGAACTACTCAGATGATGTACCTATTGAATGCTTTAAAAAACTGAAAAAGACTAAAAATATATGTGAAAGAGATGAGACCTAAAGAGACAAAGACATAAACCAGGTCCGAACAGAAGGTGTGAAACATACTGAGGTGTAAAATAAATTAAGTAATGTGAGAGGAAAATTCTATCTGATTAGTTTAATCTATTTTTTTTTTTTATTGAATGAGCTATAAAACAAATATAAATGAGTCCATGTAAGCTCTCCTGTTTTCAAATGAATAAATCATCTCAACATCCTTAACTTGTATGAAATCAAATCAAATGACAAACAATGAGTTTGTAATCAGTATCTCATGTGAGAATCAATCTATTTATGGTACATCATTTGCAGAGCTATTGTGTGGCAGATGATAGAGAATGAAACACGAAGAATTTTATTGTAAATAATGTAACTGGCCAAGAACTCTCTACAATCAGTTAATGACACTCTGACTAAATATTTCTGTAGCACTCAGAAGGGTAACCAATTATCATTTTGTTTATAATTATTTAAAAAAAAGGCAAAACATATTTTTCTTACTTTCTCTAGGAATATAATGAATTAAACAGGTAGCTTGATGAAAAAATTTAAGTCTAGAATACATTTATAGAGATATGGTCATTAGATCTCTTTGTAATGGAATCATTTGTTTTCCCATTCTTCTTCCACAACTTCATCACTTAAAAAAACAAAACAAAACAAAACAACAGCAAACAAAAAAAAACAAAGTCCCTTTCTTTCTTTCTTTAAGAGAAAACAGAATCTACCATCTTTGTACAGCAGTCTTTACCCTTTTTATAACCAAATAACGTACCTGAAAAAACTTGGTTCAAGTAGTATATCTACCACATGAACCAATAGACCTATCCAGAATAATATATAAAACATTACTTCAATAGCACCTGCTATTGCACATAAGGCTTGTTTTTAAACTGCCATTCTAGAAAGAAAGAGAATTAAATTAAAACTTTGATTTTAGTTTAGCTTTAATTGTCACTTTGGGGTAAAGCCATGATAGGAAATTTTCTAAGCAAATATACTTGGTTTGGAGTGCTTTTATAGCTTTGCATGTAATATGTAAAATGCAGTATTTTAACTGGGAGTGATGCATCTGCTTTTGCATGTCTGAACAAGGTCTAATGACATAGCATATCTGGCCCAGCCTCCAGATGGATTTCCAGGAGATCTCTCTCTTTTGTAGGATTTTGCTTATGTCATACGGCCCCTTGCAGATGTCTTAAATAACCTGTGACATCTCAAATGAGAACAGGTCTCTATTCTTTAGATTGCTGAATGCCATGCATGATTTGTTTCAAGGCTTTTGTCCTAGTCTCAGACCTGTTCTGAGAAAATCCACAGATCAAGGCACAGAGCAAGACTAGACTGAAGTGAGTTTAAATGAAATATAACTTAGGCTGAATACAGTAAGAATCAATCTTGTGTGCATACATTTTGTGTGAGCAGCAAGACTGGAGATTTTGACTAATGAATTGGGTATGAATACCAGTTTTGGAGCCCCTTTCAAGCTGAAGGCCCTAGATGCGTATTAGTGCAGTTTATGTCTAGAACTGCCTCAAGAAAACTCTTTAATTGTTGAGTGAACACTTCAGATGTCAAAATCCTGCTGTTAAAAATCTACAATTCAAAAATGTGAAAATAAAAATTCTGCTTTGGATAATGATTAATTCCATGTGATTATTCTTTTCAGATCTGTGCATATGACTGAGGTGGAAATATTGCCACAGAAATTCATAATAAGGATCTATGTTTGGTTTTCTACTGTTAAATTCTGTGTGTTTTGTTCAATATCTTTTAGGTTTTCTAGAAAAGAAGGATTATTTATCTTTCATCTTGCTTGGAGATGATAAACAAAATCAAACCATCTGGTTAAGATGGTGCAATATTTGTTTTACAAGTGTGGCATTTTGATATGCAGCAAATTATAATATATTAACTCTTGTGTTCATAAAATTTATCTTTTTAATCTGGATTTTGTATTTTGCAACTCCTCTACATTCACAGGTTGTCTGTCGGCAGATACAAATCTTTAATGAAGAACTTCAGTCATTTTTTGATGTGAATTTGTTTTGTTTGGTAGTCCATCTTTTCATTTGGCCCAAAAAGATCTCACAAAACAGCTTGATTAATGGCATCTTTATAAAATGTTGGACCTATATTCATGCGTTATAAAGAGAACTAATTATGAAAATATGTTCCCTAAGTAAGAAAGGGCAGTGAATGAAAGTAGCACATCCTGTCATGACAAACAGACATATGAAACAATAATGCACAAGAATGTACTCTAATATGCAGCAACAACAATTTAAAAGAAGGTAGCTCAACAGTGTAATACTAATAACTATTCATTGACATTTAAAATATTTATTCAAACAGAAGTTTGATTAGAATAATATATTATTTGCTATAATAATTCTTTGTTCCAAGAGAAAAAGCATTGAGTAGAGTGCCAACCAGCAGTTTGTCTGAGCTTACAAAGCACAAACCCTGCCCTTGACAGATAGCTATTTTAGTGAATCTTTCAGTCACTTGTCCCTTATATTGCAGAGTATTTTTCAGTCTGTTCATCATATGGTGAAAATGAAATATATTATCATCATAAGTCAAAAAAATAAAAACGGTTTCATGTTTCTTCAATTATTTTATCATTTGAAAACCGTACTATAGGAATATGGAATGATCAAAAATCACCAAGAAAAACATGTTTATATTTCGGATTTCCACTTGCCCTTTCCCTCCTCATGGCCTATGCTTTTGAACAATGAACAATAAAGCTGAAACGTCACAGGAACACCTCTATAAGTGAATGCATTCTGACAGAGCAGTATTGGGAAGTGAATGATCAACAAAGAGGTGGCAAGGCTATCTTAGAATTTCCTATGAGGGTAACAAAAAAAAAGGGGGGCTTTTGATTAGATGGGTGTATAGACAGAGAAACTAATTCGACCTTTGATTAAATGATCTCACTTTCCTGGCACCATCACCTTTATCTCAATTATATTTTGCTAAGAGAAAAATACATTTGGCCATTATTTTAACTGACATGAAAGGGCAGAATAGAAAGGTTTCAGCTTTCACTAGCTCCTGCAGACAGTGAAATCGGAAAATGAGTGGCCTCTAGAATTTACAGCCTCTTACTTATTACAGGCTGTGACTGCTGCAAGCACAGAGGGGATAATCAGCTTGTCAAGAGCCTGCTGCTAAGAATGCCAACATATAATCACTTCTTTTGCTTCAGAAGACTTCTTAGGAAACTGTGGCACTGCATTTGCATTTAAAAAGCCATGTTGTACAATTGTGAAGAGAGTTTATTTCAAAAAATGCTGTAAAATAGTCCTTAAAATGTTTAATTTGTTCGTTCCCATGAATATTGTATAAAGAGATATAAAAGTTGGCACTCTTGTATTTAAATGCTAGGTCAAAATCTAGTAGATATTTGCAGGAGATAAAAATCCATTCATTGATGAGTGTTGTTTCTTGCACAGAGGATGGTTGGATATATTTACAGAATTATAAAACTCAGCTGAATCAAAACTTGTGTATGTAAAGTTTGCCAGAAGTTCAGAATGTATAGCATTGTAGCAATTGCTAGTATGTCAAAATTGTACTTAGGCTTTCTGGTAATAATGAAAATCCTTATCTCATAAAGAGCTCTGTTTTAACAGAACCTAAGATCTAAGAAGAGATGGATGGAAGGTTATAGTAAAAAAGTCCAATACACTTTGTAAGGAAATATAATAAGAGGAAACTTCGCAAGTCACAAAAGCTCCACTGAACTGAACCGAGGACAGTACTGGAATTCAGTACAGCTATCAAGTCAATTAAAATATTGGGGGAAAGTGAAAAATAGTGTTAAGAGCTCAATTAATTAGAAGCTATATATAAGCTGCAAAAATCTTGAGCCATCTGGAAAGGGTACACATAAGCAAAGAAATGCATTGAGGGGTTAAAAGATACAGAAGGGAATTAGATTTCTGTTTTAGCTTCAGCTGCTGTATCAAAATTAGAAAAGGGGATAAAAAGCCTGAAGAAGGACAAATATTGTCAAAACTAAAGGGTGCGATCAAATATTAAAACATGCACCATTAACATGCCTAACCTGACCTATTCAAATATGAAAGCTAGGAGTAAGTGAATTACAACCAAATTAACAAATGAAAGGCCAGATGTTGCATTTCTTGAAGAAACCTAATATACCAGAATATAAACTGGCAAGCAATTAGTCTGTGCACACATTATTTTTTCAATGATTAAATTAAAGAAAGAAAAAAAAAAAAGAAAAAGAAGAGTAATTTAATATCAAAAAATCTGACTCTTATTAAAAGAAGAGGTTAAATCATATACAGAGAAAAACTTCATAGTAATAAGCAAAAAAATAAATGTTGTGCTTATTCCCCTCATTTCAGGTTGGGATATTTTATTTTAAGTTTGATTTACCATTAAAATTTTTGCAAAGAGAAAAATCATACATGGAAGAGATATCAACAACAAATGACATTCCCTACAGGGGATGCACTTAGGAATATGTATATTTAGGATTAGGCTTAAAAGGATACTGCGATTTTATGAGCTTAAACTCCAAGGCAAGCAGAAAGTAAGCTTAAGAATACCTGAAATCATTATGATCCTGTCAAACATATTATCTTTTCTAGCCTCAGAAATCTATGCATCAAGTTCTGTTACATCTTATTTACTTCAGAGTTATTTTAGTGTAATTTTTTGATTTTCTAAGTAAGTATCCTGAAGAAGATGTTGCAGTGAAGAGAAACCGGTAACGAAGCAGAGCTAGAAGGCAGAAGATTCAGACAGACCAAGTTCTCTATGCTCAGATTCAGTCTGACATAGAAAGTCAATCAAGGCTAGAATTCAAAGAACATCACTATCATGGAAGTAAATACTGGAAGCAGAAGAAGTATCCGAAGTAAAGGCAAAACACATCAGCTTGAGCACTATGCCGTGCTGCACAGATATGTAGCTTTCAGACACAGCAGCCTTGCTTGCAAAGTTCTGTGAGTGTCTTCAGCCATTTGTGGTGATGCCTGTGGAGTGTCAGAGGCAAATAAATTTTGTGTAATAGTTGGAATTGTATAGCTCCAAAAGACATACAGGTCAGTGCCCTATCCTTAACAGGAAGTTCTGAAGACAGACATCACCTAGTATAGCAGAATGGCTTATTTTCTGCTACTTTAAGGAACACTTGAACATAGGCTTGTGTTGATCCTCTCATGATCCAGGGAAGAGTCCCCTTTGAAGTTAAGGGGACTAGTTGTCGTGGTTTAAGCCGTAAATCAGCCACGCAGTTTGTTAACCCACCTCCCCCTCCTAAAAGAGCTGCCACGGTTT
>JAOEHY010005579.1:56285-121239 GCA_025447955.1 Psilopsiagon aurifrons | reverse complement strand
GGGTGCGTCCGGTTGGCCTCGGTTGGACAAGCTCATGTGCGGGCTGCGGGCCCCCGGAGCGCGGGCGCACTGGAGGCTGGTGGAGTGGGGATTGGGTAGAGCGGGTGCTGGGGTGGGGGGCCGGCTGGGACCCGAAGGCTGTTTCGGGAGGACGAGGCTTGCTGGCAGCCCCTATCGACTCCGCGGTCGCTTGGCGAGCGGAGCCCGAGCAGCCTCTTCTCTGTGCATCTTGGCGCGGAACCCCCGCGGGCCGCTGGGATCCCGGCGGGCGGCTGGCAGCCGTGGTGCCGGCAGAGCCGACAGCCTGCCCGATGCTGGCACTGCCCACGTGGATCCCCTGACCCGTCCCTGTGCCCCTCAGCCTGCCGAGGAGGTGCCACGTCCCGGTGTGTTTTCCCCGCTATGCCCGTTCAGGCTCTGCCGGCATCACGCATACTCCATGTTTTACCAGCACGATTCCCTCCTTTGGGATCAGTGACGGAATGGGGGGAGCCTGGGGGAGACACAAATGTGCGACTGCAGCATCCTCACTCTTATGGCTGCATCCCTCGCGCCTCCTCACCGTTGCCGTAGCAACCTCCATAGATGGGGTATTTATAGAGGAGGCGAACGCATGTTGGGAAGTGGGGGGAGGGAGTAGAACCGGGACTGGGTGGGTGTCTGCTGGGTCAGCCTCCAGCTTTCGGCTGCTCTCGGCTTGCGTGGCTGTGCGGAGGCGGGAGGGATGCTGCCTGCCTTGGCTGGGGGTGCAGCTTTTCCTGCTCGCTGGAGCCGGGGGTGGTGGTGAGGGATTTGCGTGTGGAAACAAAAATAAGTGTCTGGGATGTCTGCCCTGCTCGCAGGCATCGCTCCTGCCTGTAGGCTTGTGTAGACCTGACTTGTGGCAATGGAATAAACCATCTCTGAGCTCTGATACTGAGTGCATTGACGCGGATACTTGGGAAGAAATATAAAGATAAAAATCTTCCTGATGCATTAAATGTGTTGCCCGATGTATGGCGGAGTTGTGGAGCTCAGGATCCTGACAATACCCTTATTTCTGCATCCCCTGTTCACCAGATGGAGAGAATGCCTGTACCAATGAGTGATACAGAGGTTTTGTGTGGAAACAGTGACAAGTTTCCCATGCTATGTGTTCTGCGTGGGTTTTTTATCTTGTAGGTTTGGGTCTCTCTGTAAAGATTGATGACAGCAAAAGCAGGATGGGTGGTCCCTGCTCAGTGCTGTGAGGGGGATGCACTGATCCAGAGGCTTCCTGGCTGCTCTCACATGCCCCAGGACAGCTCAGAAGCAGGATTGGTGCACAGTTCCTTGAGGAAAAGGCCTCCCGGTGCTAGATTTTCTGAGAAGGTGGCTGTGGGCGAGGAGTGGTGGTGCCCACTGTGGTGCTGTGCATGAGCCCTGCTGTATATCTGCATGCAACGAGAAATGTGTTCCTAGCCCCACTGACCCCAGAAGGGCTCTGTGCTGTCGCTGACCTCGCTCCAGTTCAGTGGATTCAGGTGCCTTTGGGTTAACTCTGAATATCTGAAGTCCTGAACCTGAAGTCAGCACGTGCTTTAGCTCCTGCTGTTTCTAACTGCTCTTTCATCCGCAGTGGACCACTGTAGAAGCTGGTTAGTCTTGTCCCTTCTGTCTCCTGACAGAGTTGTGGCTTTGCCATAGTAATGTGTCACACAGGGTGGGAGGAGATAAGTCTGCCCCCTAGATCTGATCAGTGGGGCATTGAGCACAGGGAGAAGACAAAGTGTGAAAAGCGAGTGAAACTCCTGCGAGCAAAGAGGGATATAGTCTGCTCCTGCAGGACTTCGTTTCACTCTTTTGGGGTTACCTTCAGTTTAGTTTTGCTTTTCTAGCTGGAGAGCTGTTGGCGATGTGCAGGGAGCTCTGCCCCTCTTACTACTGCTTGGTCCAACAACCTTTAGGGGATGCATATCCTTTGCTTTCCCGCAGTGTAGTCAGTTTTATGGCAGTGGAGAAAATAGCATGGCCCTGTTTATTGCAGATTGTGGGTAGGAGTTGCAGAGGTGAGAACTGGCACGGCTGTGAAGTTGATGAAAACAGGATGACTGCTTTACCTGCATCCATCAATCTCTTGTGGAGGGGAAGAGCACCAAGCTGCTTCTGACACGCAGGTCATCTCGTGTGCTGATGAGATATGGGGACTCTCCTTCAGCCACTTACTTTCCTCTTCTCTTGTCTGCAGCCCTCTGGGCTTCTTGGGCAGGGCCCTAGGCTGGTGCAGCACAAGGACAGCAGAGACCTGCCCCAGGCTGTCGGGGAGGTGAGGGTTCCCTGAGCCCCTCCAGCAGTGCAATGAGTGGGGAGGCAGCATGAGCCCTTGGCTCTCTGAGGAGGCACTGCCATGGGTCCACCAGACGGCACCCTGCTTCCTGCATGAACCTGACCCTGGGCAATGGAGCTCTTGGGCTTCAGGGGTGACATTTGAGCTGTCAGTGACTCTCCTGTTTTCTTCCCTGCAGGTAGGCAGGAGCCCCCTGTAGCCGAGTGAGGCAGCATGGCAAGTAAGTGTCCCCCAGGCAAGTCGCAAATGTGGTGGTGGTGCTGGAGGAGAGAAGAGGGATGATTGGCAGCCACCTCTTGAGGAAGGGGTGCCTGTGCTTCTTGGGGGGTGCTGCTCTCTGTGGGGAGCACATACCATCGGCTGTTATCCGTGGATGATTCCTGAGGTCCGGCCTGACTTGTGCTTCTCTTTCCGCTGTGCAAGGTGGGAGCTGAGAGGAGGTGCTGATGGGATGACCTCTCCAGGACTCCCTGCACGCTGCAGCATGTGTCTATGTGCGTGATGCTTGCTGTGCAAGGCTGGCCTCCCTGGGTCTCTTTGGGCTGACTGGCCCCTCTGCGGGGGCTGCTGGCCTGCGCTGACATCTTCTAGCAACAGTGCTCCTCGTGGCCCATGACTGGGATCCCACACGCTACCCGTCTTGGGGGCCACGCTGCCTTGTAGCCTGTGTGGCCGGTGGCACTGGAGCTCTGTATTCCCAGTGCCTCGCCGGGAGCTCGCTGTGTCTTGGCATCGGAAGGAGTCGGATGGGGCCAGAGGCTAAAGCTGGGCTGAGGCTGGCGAGGGTGCAGGGTGGAGGCTGGTGTGTGGTGTGTAAGGAGCTGGGCCCAACCCTCCCTCCTCGCTCTTCTGAGCAGCCTGCGCAGAGGCTGTGTGCAGCGGTGTGATGGGAGCTCAAGGAGGACAGCAGTTGTGAACGGGGACATGGAGAGATCCGTCTGGGATCTCGGGATGTGCTTAGGATGTCGCCAGAGCCAGCTGTGAAGGTAGAGCCAGCAGCCGACGCTGGGCAGGAGGACCCCAGGGATGACAGGTATGCCTTCCTTTGTTATCTGTGCTGTGCTAGGTGGGGAAGGAAGCAGAGATCATCAGGCAGTGGGTTTTAAAAGGCAGTTTTAATCTGCTCATGAGGAGGGCACCCAGCTGGGTTCCTGCCTTCCTCCTGCTGCCTTTTCTCCTGCTCAGAGCTCAGATGCTGGCTTACAAGCATTTACTTGTGGGAGGTGTCAGCCTTGCGGTGAGGGGGATGTGGGGGTCAGCGTGTTCCTCTTGTGCAGCATGCAGCCCTGCTGCTCCCCTGCAGACACAGCCACATGTCCTTTTGCAGAGGGGGGGTCCCCACTGTAGGTTGTGGTGTGGCCCAGCCTGCCTGCCACCAGGGGCCAGCAGCACCTCGGCAAACGCAGCAGGGATGCAGTGATGTGGTGAAGCCAGCCCTTGCCTCTGCTCCCCCTGCTTAAAGCTCCGGTCTTTTCCGAGCAGAGGTTCTGGTGTGGAGAGAGTGGGAGAGGCATGAGGGGTCAGTTGTGAGGCTGCTGGGCTTTGGGAAGTCCCCTTTGCCCTGCGGTTTGGGGCCTGTACCTGCTTAGCTGTGGGCTCTCCCTGTCACTTGGGGATCCAGGCTGGAGATGAGGGTTGGCAAAGCTTTTGTTTCCCAAAGGCCGTTCATTTTCCTGCTCTGGTCCCCAGGCACCTGGGAGCTCTTTGCATTTTCTATGTAAAAGAAGGGAGGGAGCAGTGACTTAGTTTCTGCTCTTCTGCCATTTCTAGGTCCCGGAGGGAAACTGGCTGCGGGGAGAGACACAGAGCTCCATCGCAGTGTGCTTGCAGCTGGGACACTGCCTGCGTTACCTCCCTGCCTCTGTGTCTTGTTTTATTTTCCCACCATAGCGGCCAGTTCAGCACGACAGAGCAGGGTCAAGTGACTGCAGGGATGGAAACCCTGACAGTGGGATCTGCAGCTGAGCTTGCTGCTCAGGGGGTGCTCAGGACTTTGGGAAGCGGCTCAGTCTCAAGTGCCGAGAAGGGGAGAGTTGGTACTACAGCCTGATCAAGGCGAGAGGCAGAGGAAGTGAGGCCAGACTCCTCCAGCAGAGGATGGGATGTTTGCAGGATTGATGTCAAACCTCATCTCCTGGAAAGGCTCAAGAGGAGGTCGGCCTGCCAAAGTGCTCCTTTCCTCTACTGCGAAAGCCAAGGCAAGCTGGTTGCTGCCCTCCTGCCACGTGCATTCTGTGCTTCCTGGAAACGCTTTCTCAGTTGTCCTTGTAAAGCCAAAAATAGAAGAAAGTTTGCATAATAAAGTTGGTTCCAAGGGAAGGTCTGTGACTCATATCATTCATGCTGCTCCTCATTCACACCTCAGCGGTGCAGCCTTCTGCAGGCTCACTCACTGAGCAAGCCATTAATAAATCATGGGGGGGGGAGATGCACCTACACAGCACAAAAAGAGCACAGTGCTTCCAGGCATGTGCTGGTGTAGCACGGTAGGAGTTGCTTGCACCATGGTCTTGTCCCTGCCTTGAGGCAGTGGGAGAGTTGTTTGTTGCTGTATTGTTTTAGGAGCAGGACACATGGAAGGTAAGGTCCTGCTGGGTCCGTCTCTCCGGTAAAAGGCTCCTAATGAAAGAAGTTGGTGGCATTCACTGTTAGATCTGTTCTTCACCAAGCTCCTTCTTGAAGGAGTATGTCTGTATTACAGCCAAGCTGGTCTAACGGGAAACTCCTGTTGTTCCCTTGCCTCCTTGTCCTGCTTCTGTTGATGGTGCTGCAGTGAGTTGGTTCATCTGTTGATCCAATGGAAGGCAGCCTGAGGGTGAAGGAGGTAAATGGGTTTCTGTGGATCAGCCGGCTGAACCAATTCATCTTCCTCAGGGGAAGCAGCACAGTTATGTGGCTTGGTGGGAAGAGATGGGGCCAGCCTACAGCTGAATGTGTTGGGCTGCCTGATGGAAACACTCAAATGAAATGCATGCATAGGATGTTTGGATCCTTGAAGGATCATGGTTTGTGTGGAGTTTCTGCTTTCTGGGCAACAGCTTGTTTGCCTTTGTTGTGCTGCTGCAGGTCCTGGTAGGTGCTTGCTCCTTGCACCCCATGGAGGTCTCCCTCCGTAGAGAGAGGCTTTCAGAGGGCTGTGTTTCTCATAGATGGGGTGTCTGGCTACATGACTGCGTGCTCTTTGGGAGGACCTGTTGTGGGCAACATTGAGTCTCCCAGGCTTTCAGAGCAGAGGAGGATTTGTCTTTGATGTTGCTGCACAAAATGCAGTAGTGATGAGAACGGGCTGCCATGTGAGGAGAGGCTCAGGCCCCTTTCAATATCTGACTCATGACCCCACATGTTGGGGATGTTTGCCCTTGTTGGGCCTCAGAGAAGACACAGTGGTTTCTCTGGGTCCAGAACAGAGACTCTAAAGCCATCTAACTAAGCTTGCATGACTCCACAGCAGCTGGCAGCAGGGACACCAGCTTCCAGCAGGCTGGCTGCCCTTCTGGGGAGCTCTGAAGCAAGAGAGGAGGCTTTGGGGTGATGCATGACTGTGGAATGATGCACAGTGCACTGTGTTGTGAGTCTGCCTTGTTGCTCTCCCCATGCCTTGGCAGAGGCCTGGCGCTGTATCCCAGCCATGCGGGCTCCTGTTTGCATGGTGGGATCTCCTTTGCAGCAAAGTGAAATCCCATCAAGGGCAGGAGGTTGAAAACAAGTCTTTCTGGAGCTTTCTGTCTCTTCTTCAGCTGCCATGTGTGGTCTCCAGGTGCCACTTCCAATGTCTCTAGTATTGCATCCCATCTGGAAGGGTGCTCGTGGTGCTGTATGCCCTGCACCACTCTTGGTGGTTTCTCCCTCAGTGGGCACTCTGCTGTGCTAACTGCAGCTCTATAGCCCTGGGCTGTTGGTGTTTGGGATGCCTGTATCACCAGCATCCTGTGGGAAGCCAGGCGGGAAAGCCTGCCTGGGCAGAGGTCAAGTCTGGGGTTGTCCTGCTCAGCATCTCTTTGCCTTGTGTGTTGCAGTGTTCTTGGGGGCCAGAAATGCCCACTCGGTCCTGAAGCGCTTTCCCCGAGCCAACGGCTTCCTGGAGGAGATCCGGCAGGGCACCATCGAGCGGGAGTGCATTGAGGAGGTCTGCAGCTATGAGGAGGTCAAGGAGGTGTTCGAGAACAAGGAGAAGACGGTGCGTTTGTCCTGCCCTGCTCCCCAGTGGATGTGTGAGGGTTTGCACCTTAGCAAGCTGGAGGCAAAGGAAGGAAGCACGGAGAGAGCAGCCTCTCCTGTTCCCTTTGTCCTCTTCTGTCTGCAGGCAGCTTTTCCAGCATGACTTTCCCTTTCCAGACAGTGCCCTCCCCTTGGTATTCCAGGACACCCTGCCCAAAGCCGTGGGTTGACCTGGCACTCCCATGACATGTGTAGGGAATTTGTGCTGTTGTCCCTGATTCTCCAGGATTGGATTTAGCCAAATTTCTCCCTGCTTGGGGTGCTGTTGGCTGCTGTTGAGGGATGTGCCCATGATCTTTTGTGTTGGTTCCCACAGCCCTGCAGATGCAGGTAGAGTGGTGGGGGGCAGCCAAAACCCTGCCTCTTCTATTAGCCTAGGGAAGGCAGGGATTATTGCTGGTGGCAGTCAAGGGGTGCTTTTCCCACCTGCAGCCCATGATGGTTACTTCTCTGTTCCTGCCACAGATGGAGTTTTGGAAGGGCTACACCAACTATGTCTACTCTGTCAAGGACCCAGGGCACAGCACGGAGCGCTCAGACGCTGTGTATGTGGTGGTGCCCCTCTTGGGAGCGGCTCTTCTGATCGTCATCGCCCTCTTCATCATCTGGAGATGCCAGCTTCAAAAGGCCACCCGCCACCGCCCTTCCTATGCCCAGAGCCGTTACCTGGCCAGCCGGACAGGACGCAGCCTCCCCAGGGTCATGGTGTACCGGGAGCGGTCACAGAGCCAAGGGGAAACCCAGTACCAGCGAGAGGCCAGCAACAGGGTGGCTGGAGATGGCAGAGCTGGGGGCACCCCTCAGCAAGACAGCACCCTCTACCCACCAGAGCATTCGGTCTCTGTCCTCTCAAGACTGTCCAGTGCCACCCCTCCACCTTCCTATGAGGAGGTGACGGGCCACCCAGAGAGCAGCAGTGGGGAAGAGACCAGCGTCTCCTACAACGACCCGCCACCCAAGTATGAAGAGATCGTGGCCAGTGCCCCTGCTGCGGGCAAATAGTGGGGTCTGCCTCTCCCCTGCCTCTTCACATACTCACACTCACCCGCTCACTCTCCCTTGGCCGTGCCTGGGGCCCCCGTTCAGGTGCCACTTGGCAGTCCATCTCACCTGTACAAGCTGGTGAAATCCCAATAGCCTTACCCTCCTAACCATAAGTAGTTGTCCACAGGTAGTGAGGCTGGGCTGCAGGGATGGCTCTGGAACAAGCCACCTCCTGTGCTTCACTCCCTGCTCACGTAAGTGCTGTAGCAGCCAGAGCAGAGCAGCGGCTCATTACTGGCTCAATGCAGGGGTCTCCCCACAGTGCATTTGATTTCTTCACTCCCCTCCCTCAAATAGACATAACATTTTTATTGAAACATGATTGAAACAGCCTCTCTGCCTCCCTGGGGCACTGCTCAGCCTTACCCCATGGCCTTGCTGGGCCCTGTTTTGCTGCTTGGGGCTCAGATGAGGAGCTGGGGATGCAGAAGTGGGTTTCTGTCCATCCCCACAAGCAGCCTCCACACTCTCCCTGGAGAGAAAGTGCCTCCCTTGTGTGGATTTGCTGTCAGGTGAGGTGGGGGAGCCCGGTCCATCCTGTGGTGCCTGTAGTGATATTTGCCGTCCAGAGGTGAGGGGAGGGCAGTCAGGGGATGCTCTCATCTCCTAGATGTTCTTGGGAACAGGAAAAGGCTTGCGGTGGTTCTGTATGGGAGATAAGTGAGTTCAGAGTAGCAGCTTCTGCTCCTGATGCTCTCTGCTTTCCCGCAGTGGGGTACCAGGCAGCTGGAGGTCTGACTGTAGTGGAGGTCGCTGGTGGGGTCATACCTGACCTCGAGCCGAAGCTGGTGCCGTGGGGATGCGCCTCTTTCCTGGAGCGTGGCCTGCCTGCTGTCTGCCCCAGAGGTGGGATACAGGCACAGGGAGCCTGTGGACAGGCCAGACCTCCCCTTTCCCTACGCCAGACCTCTCCCTCCTGCCTGGCCCTTCTCTTTGGGGCTCTTTGTTCTCCAGAACAGGTAAAGGGCAATGCGAGACTGTGCTCTCTTGGGTCTTGGTGGCTGTGGCCATGGTGTGGAGGGCCTGCTGACAGAGGCAGCTGCAGGGGTGGGAGCTGGCTCATCATGCCTCAACCTGCTGATGCCAGTAGGTCAGTAGGGCCAAACCCTGGCCAGACAGTTGTGTTAGGGCAGAGCCAGGTGCTTTGCTGTGGGATCAGTGTCCCCTTTACCTGGGCAGCTGCTTTTGGGGTCCAAGCAGTGGGGCTGGCCTTTGCAGTCATGTCTGATGGGTTAAAAAGGGGGGTGTGCCCACCAACTGCCCCAGAATAGCCCGGACCCTGCCACCACGAGGTGTTCACCCCAGCACCAGTCTCCACCAGCACCACAAGGCCTATTGTGCATCCATCGCCTGCCTGCACCCTGCTCGGGCCCAGCAATGCTCCCGCAGTCGGTGCCCTCAGCCCAGCGCTGAGGCTTGCCCAGCTCCTGGGGCAGCACATGTGGGGTCTGCAGCTGCTGGTACTCTGTCTGTCCCCTCCCAGGCCGGTACTCTGCCTCTCAGCCTCAGCAAGCCGGGGTGACGGGGAGACCTGACAGTGAGCGTTGGGGTTGGAGCCTGGAAAAGACCAGGAGGAGACAGAAGGGCACTTTGCATCCTCTGCCTTTGATGCTCTGTTGTTATCCCTGCGGTTTGTATTCTGTAAACCTTGGTATATTTCTGTGCAAAACCAAAAGGTATTTATTAAAAAGCCCTCACTGTCTGAGTGGCGCAGGGTGGCGTTTTTCCACGGGGATGTCGAGGTCCAGCACCAACCTGCAGCTCAGTCCCTGCTGCTCGCTTGGCCCCCTCCAGTGGGACAGGGGAGAGGATCGGAAAAGTGGCTTCAAACACGGTTTAACAGGTAAAGCAAAAGCTACACACACAGCAAAGCAAAACAAGGAATTCATTCAGCGCTTCCCATGGGCAGGCAGGGAAGCCATCCCCAGGACAGCAGGGCTCTGTGTCATGCAATGGTTACTTGGGAAGACAAATGCCATCACTCTGAATGTCCCCCCTTCCTTCCCCCAGCACAGGGGGATGTCTCACTAGGCACAGCTGGATTTCCATCTTGAGGGGTGCTGGGGCTCACATCTTGGAGGTGATGGAAGCAATGGCACCAGTTCTCCCCCCTTCCAGGCACAGTCCACGGCGAGGAGGGGATCGGGTCCGTGTGCTGTGGGGCTGGGAACCCCCCCCACACACACCTCCAACAGGAACCTTTGCCTTCCCTGGGCATGTGGTGTAATTGGTTGAGAGCTGGAGGGTGTCCTGTGAGCTCTGACCAGCAGGTAGGTGAAGTGTGGAGGGATTTCCTGAGGTCTTTGCGGGGATTTAGGTGCACAAGTTGTCCTGCTGTTCCTCTGTGTGCTCCTAAACCTCTTAGATAATCCCCTTTAAATAGCAAGACTGGGGCAGCGTGGGATTTATTTTAAGCCCTTTCAAAACCAGATTTTACGGTCAGGTCTTGGACTCTGTCCCCATTCAGAAGTGTTTAAAACTGTCGTTCATCCCAAACGGATCGTTTTATCGCTGCAGACTCCACGGAGCGGCAGGAGAGATTAGCTCTGCCCCAGCTCTTTGCTCGCATGGCCGCTGTCTCCGCGGCCCGCACGGCGGCCGGGGGCCGTGCTGTGCCTGCATTGGGGGGCCAGGAGGAGCCGGGCTGAGCCCTCCCCTTGAAGCGTTTGTGCTGCTCCGGTACAGGGCAGCGGGGTCGGTCTCTGGGTCTGCTTCTACCGCGGGTGTTTCCCCGCGTCAGGAGCATCCCTCGGCTCCTGCAGCGCTGCGGGCCGGGCCCCGCTGCCTCCGGGAGGGCTCCGCGCCGATGAGCGCTCATTACCGGCGGCGGCTTTAAGCGCGGCGGGGAGGCGGGTCGTTGGCTGTCCCGGCGGCCCGGCCCCGGCTCCGCCCCGGCTGCCGCCGCCGCTGTTTGCAGGGCCCAAAGTTGCTCTGGACTAAAGGGACGAGTCAAAGTAAGTGTGTCCGCTCTCCGCCCGTGCGAGCCGCGCCGGGGCTCAGAACCGGCGGGCTCTGCTGCTGCTCCCCGGCCCGACGGGACGGTGTCCGCCGCAGGGGGCC
This sequence comes from Psilopsiagon aurifrons, assembly GCA_025447955.1. Taxonomy (NCBI): domain Eukaryota; kingdom Metazoa; phylum Chordata; class Aves; order Psittaciformes; family Psittacidae; genus Psilopsiagon; species Psilopsiagon aurifrons. The sequence goes on along the minus strand of JAOEHY010005579.1, from coordinate 110,612 downwards.
CGTGGAGCGCCCCAGCCCCGCTCCCACCCCGCGGTGCTCAAAGCCGGGGTATCGTGCTCGGATCCCCGCAACCCTTCACCCCATGGCGCTCTCCTAAGCCGAGGCGCGGGGGTGCTGAGGGGTCACCCCGGCTCTGCGTAGCCGGACCCGAGTGGGTGACAGAAGCCATTCCGCTGCCTGTCACTGCTCTGTCGTGACAACGTACAGCCCCAAAGCAAAGGGCAGACCCGCTGGCGGTGTCGGCTCCTTTTACAGGGAGCTGCGCACCCCATTCTGAGGGGTGCTGGACCAGGCTGGGGTCCCCTCCTGCCCCATATGGAGCTGCGGAGGGACGGAGACAGGGCGGTTGTGGGGCTTCCCCTCCCCAGGGCAGGTTTTCCTGACTTATAGGGCTTAAACCTACTCACGGGCTTAGTGAGCCGGAAATTCCCTGTCGCTGCGAATGCAAGTGCCAAAGCAGAGCCTCAGAAGGAGTCTTCCCTTGGCAAGGGAAGGGAGGTTGCTTGGCAATAGCTAGGAAAAGCCCTAAAGAAAGTTAAAGGAGGAAATCCAGCCACTTAAGCATTTTGTTCTTATGGGTTTTGACAGCTGATCTCTTTTTTCCTTAATAGCTTAGTCTCTCAGAACTGCTTCTCACTCCCCTCCCTTTGCTCTTTGGGAGCTGCAGCAGTTTCATAGGTGATTAGAACACGAACCGATCTGCCCTCTCCAGATTTATGGTTATTAATATATGCTGGCTTCCCAGAGAGCAGCCTGAGAGAGCAGCACAGAGCATTCGCTCTTCTAAAGCACCAAAAACGTGAAGGTGGAACCCTGTGGGATCTGGTCTCTGATACAGGTTTCTCCCGTGGGACTGGCACTGCCTTGGGACCATCCAAAGACTTTCTGCCCTGCTCCCGAGTGGAGGTTTCCTGCAAAACCCCATTTTATTTGAGGCTCTGGGGAGAAGCAGAGTGCGTGTGTGTTGTGACCCCCATGGGATGGGGGCGGCCGTGCCAGGGTGGTGGAGGAGCTGCGGGGCAGCCAGGGGCCGCTGTGTCCCGGCACAGCCTGTTTCCGGCAGCACCCCTGGGTCCGAGCTGGTCAGGTGAGGATCTGGTCTTGTCTCTGTGCGGCTGGAAGCAGGAAATTGCCGGAGCTAATTTCTGTCTCTTCAATGAGAAGTTTTTTAATGACAGAGGAGGAGAGAGCAGGGTGAGGAAGGTGCTGGTTGCTGCAGACGTGGAGCTGGTTCTGCCACCCTCCTGTACCTGGAGTTACAGGGAACAGGATCATGGCTTGGGTACTGTGTCTGCCGCGGTCCTTTGGGCTTTGTTGCAAAAACCCAGGGATTTCCCCCTGCTCCTCTCCCCTGGGTGACATCCTGTGGCAGGAAAGAGAGTCCAAAGCACCCTGAGAAGCAGCACTGAGGGTGGCAGAGGGCAGCCCTGGCTGGTGGTGCTGCTGCAAGCAGCCTGGTGGGCTGGAAATGGAGCATTGGAGACCTGGCTGCTAAATGTAGTGGCTGGATCATGATCAGAGAAGGCAGGGACCCTGCTTGCTCGCCTCTTCCCATTTCTCTTCCTTGAGAAAAGACAATCTCCTTTCTCTGTCTGGAGGAAGCCCCTCTTCAGGTGCAGATTCTGACCTGGAAGCAAAGGGTGCCCTTTCTGGGCGTGATGAGCTCAAAGGGCAGCCGCAATGAGGGTGTAGGGGTCTCTGCATGCAAGTGGCACATCTGGGGCAGCGCTGGGGTCTGGCTGCTTCAGCAGCCCTCACTTGTTGGGGTTTTCTCCTCAGGTGCAGCTTGTTGAGGAAGTATAGAGTGCTGGGAGCCAGGAAAGGGCATTTGGGGGGCTGTGTCCCTCCTTGGAGCCGGTCCCCTCCTGAAGGAGAGTGGAGTGGGGATGCTGCTGTGTTCCTTTCCTTTCTCTCTGGGAGGATGGTTCAGCATCTGGAAGCTGTGCTTGGGGCCAAGCCCATCTTGTTCAGCTTGGTGTGGGTCACTCAAGGAGATGGGTGGGGAATGGGGTATGGCCCTGGGTGCCACTGCAGCCAATGTGTGTGTGTGTGTGTGTGTGGGAGTTTGAGTGCTCAGGTTTTCTTGGGATAATCTGGAATCTTGCCGTCACAATGTGGTTTCTTTATAGCAGACTTCATTTTTTCCTTGAATGTGTATGAGCACAGAAATGTGCTCCCAGCCCTCCAAAAAACTTTACTTCTGGATGGATGGTTTTTCCCCACTAATTTTTAGGCTATAGTGAACTGCTTTCAGGTGTGCTGAACTATTGCCCTTTCCTTGCTATCAGTTGAGGCAATAGGTACTAAACTCATGCTTTGCTTCCCTTTCTTACCCTTCCAGACAGGAATTCCACCTGCAGCAGCAGCCCTGCATCCTTGCTCCCACCAGCGGGGCTTTGTGGGATGCCCTGTTCTTTGTGGCAGCTCTGACAGTGTCTGTCTTACAGGTTGTTTCGGCTTCCATTTTAGCTGTCTTATAGCACACGTGCAGGTGCCAGTTTGGAAGAGCTCTTGCCACCACTTCTGTTCAGCTCTCTCTTCCTCTGTGAAACCCCAGGGTGCTCAAGCAAGCTGAGGACATCAGAGAAGATGTGGCTGTTTTGGGGCCCGGATCCGAACCGCATCCGCTGTGACGTGCCCTTCACAGAAGCCATCAACCAAAGGATGCAGGTTCCCAGCAGGCTGAGGGTAACAGACAGCTTCAGCCCTGTGGATGAGGAGCCAGTGACAGAGGAGGTGCCCCCTTCCCTTCGGATGCACATCCCTGACAGGATTTCTCTTGCAGGTGATGTCCTGGGTTGCTTTTTGGGGTGGCTGAAGGTTGGTGGGGCACTATAACATCCTAGGGAGTAGGATCCCTTTATAAAGCCCCCCAGTGGCTTGCTTTTCAAGAGGAGATGACAGGGGTGGACATGGCAGGCAGCTTTCTTCTGGAAGGAAGGACTGGATGGTGGAGAGATGCTTGGGCAGAGGTGGGAAAAGGTGAGCAACAGAAGGCAGGAGGTGTCTTAGTTCCAAAAGTGGAGAAGCAAAACATGGAGCATCTCCTTTTGCATCTCTTCCTCACTTCTCTACCCTCCTGGCCTTTGGTAGGCTCCCTGCTTTGGAATGCAGGCACATGTGGCCCTGTCTCATTGAAAACCAGCTCCAAGCCCTCACTTTCCTGGAGCAGTGTGTCTGGTGGCTTTCCAGTCCCTACCTCTCCAGGCTGTCCTGCTCACATCTGCAGGAGGTGTCTTTAATGTATTCCTGTATGGGTGGATCCCTCTTTTCCCCTGTCCTGGGGGCATTCTGGTTGGTCTAATCCTTCCCTTTCTCCTCTCTAGATACACCAGATGCCAGTTTGAGACCCATGCTGCTGACCCAGCAAAGGGAGGTTCCCTCTGTCATGGTGCACATGGAATCTGCACAGCCCTGCTGCGGGGATGCCCCTCACCTGCACATCACCAGCAGATCAAGCTCCCAGAAGCGCAAGCGATCGGTAGCACACTGAGGGCGGATGGGTTGCTGTGATGGGAAGGGGCAGCAATTCCAGCATTGGGTTTTTCCAGAGGTCTGGTGTCAGCCCAAGCCAGAATCCAGATTGTGACCTCTTCCTCCAGGGCCCTAGGAATGAGAGTGTAGGAGCAGTGGGATCGCTTTGTGTCCCATCAGCAGCACACACCTGCATGCTGGGACACTGATTCAGCCACATCTCCTACTGCATTTTGTGAGCAGGCGATAGGCTGAGTGCAGCCCCCGCAACGTCCTCCTGCTACTTTTAAAGTCCTTTTACAATCACTGTTTCTCCTGGGTGAAGTGCAAGAGGAGCTGTTTCATCATTGCTGCGTACAGGGTTCTGGTGTAACAGCTGAAAGCAGACCTTGACATTGGGTGAAACGAAGGAGAGGCCCTAGACATGGGCAGGCAGAGGCTTGGTTTGGCTGCTGGAGCTGCTGATCTGCCTTTTCCAAGAGCTTTCACCTCCCTGAGATTCAAGAGCTGTTGCTGCATGCGTTAGGCTCAGGATTTCTGATCCCAGTAGAGATCAGATCAGCAGACTCCTTGCTGGCGACCCTCGCTCTGCACTGAGCACAGCTCCCCACCACCAGGTTTGGGGCTCATGTAGTGCTCCCTGTACTGAGTGCTTGATGTGTTTGATGCCAACAGCGCCACCACAACAGCAAGTCACGGCGGGAGAAGACCTCAAGTGATGGTGCCCTGCTGGCCATGCACAGCCCGGGCCAGCACCGTGAGCGGTGAGCATGAACCCGGAGCCGCCTGGGGCGGTGCGATCAGCATCTCTTATCACCAGTGCTGCTTTGATGCTCCCAGGTGTCAGTGCCCTGAGCTGGGGCATATCCAGGTGGGGGCAAGGCAATGCCTAGCAAGTCCTCCTCTTGCATGAGAGGAACATGGCTTCTGGTGTCAGAGAGGTTCATAGCAGGCAGTGCTAAGGCATCTGTGTGGGTCCCCAGGGTGATGAGCTCTCTGCTGAGATGCAGACAGGAGAGCTGTCGGTCCTTGCCTGGCCATTGCATCAGGAGCTGCCCACTCTTGCTTGTCCTCATCTCTCTGGCTCTGCCCATCTTCCTCTCAGTGCTTTGCAGCGTGTTCTCCTGTTCCAGCACCAGCTTGGCGAAGTGCTGGGGGCTATGGGCAGGTGACCACTGGGAAACAAGGCACTAGGGCTTACGGGCTTCCACAAGGGTTGTTGGAACTTGTGGCACCTTGCAGATGGAGTGGGCTAGGAGCACACTTGCTTTTCAGCTCTTTGAGTGTAGGTTGTGAGAAGCAGGACAGTGACAGTGATCCTCTGCTCATGGCCTTGGGCTCTAGAGACTGTCCAGTGGAGAAATTACCTCCAATTAATCCCAGAGCAGAGCTACCTTTCCCCCTGCAGTACAGGGTTGTCCTGGGTGGCAGGAGAGCTGCTTTCTGCCATCCCTGTGAGAGCAGCTGGTGAAGGTCTAGCTATCACACAGCCATGGTTGGCTTCGGAGGAGTTAGGCACATGCCTCTGAGCATGGGGGCTGCTGCTGGAGGGGTTTCTCCTATTGTGAGCATGGGGGCTGCTGCTGGAGGGGTTTCTCCTATTGGTTATATGGGGTCAGGGTGCTGATGGTATTGCCCAGAGATGCTTGGAGGTGCTGAAGGGCACTGCCAGGCTGTGCCTGTGCTGGACAAGGCCAGTCAACAACAGGCGTGATTCTGTGTGTACTCCAGGCTGGACCCCTGCCCCCTGCCAGTGCACAGTGCCCTGCTCCCCCTCCTCATGGGGACAGGCAGGATCTACTCCATGCAGAACATCTTCCAGACCATGTACCTCCTGGGCCAGATGCTCTTCCACCGGCTCCAGAGCTCCCTGCAAGACCCAGTGCCACCCAGGTGACTGGCTCCTCTTGAGCCACCTCGCTGCATTCTGAGGACTCACCTTTGCCTCGCTGAGCTATGTTACAGGCTCTGTGAAGCTCAGGCTGCACGGCGCAGGAGCAGGGTGGTCCTGCACGGCTGCTCCTTCTCGCCTGTCCTGTCTGCCAGCTCCGGGTGCCTGGCCCAGGAGCGTTGGGTGCAGACAGCCACTGCTAACCCAGCCCAGCCTGTGCCTTCTGCTTACCTTAACACCAGTGTCCTGAGTGACCACATGCTACCTGCGACGCTGTTGGGATTTCAGCCTCCCTGCACTGCCAGGCAGGTGCTGATTTTACTGCACGCCTTGATGGAGAGAAGTGTGTGAAAGGGATTGAAATCCAGAATGGCCCAGTTTAGGTCCTGCCCTGAGACACCCTCTCCTGAAGGCTGCCAGCACCCTTGGTTGTATCTTGGTCACTCTTAATTATCCTTTTCCACTAACTGTCTGCACTGCGTTACTCATCCCATAGCTGGTGCCTCTGGCTGGGTGCAGTATGCTGTGTGCTCACCGCAGCAAGCATGCGGTGACCTCGATCTCTCTGGGTGTGCTGGAGCAACTGTGTCCATGACACTTTTACCTCTGCAAGAGCAGTACGCTTTAACGTGTTCAAAGATATCATTGCAGCCTTAAGGTGTCCCCACTGCTCTGAGGCTGCTCAGCACCGCAAGGAACATGGAACTGCTTCTGATTCTCCCTGAGCAGAGCTTCTGGGCAGAAAGGGAGGAGAGTGAGCATCCATCGTCAGTGGCACACCAGCCTTCCCTCCCCAGCTGGTGGGGAGGTGCAGGCAGAGATGCTGGATGATGCTTCGTGTTGTCCCTGATTTAACCACAGCAGGCTGACTGTCTTCAAATGTGGCTTTTGTTTTGCAATGAAGTCAGAGCATGCCAACAGATCTGGTTAGTGGCTATGTAAGACCTTCTCCTTCCTCCCATCAGCAGCAGGGGAGGTTTAGGCCGTAGTGCCATAGGTTGCAGAGCTGCTGCAATACAGTGGAGTGAGTCCCAAGCCTCTCCCCAGGTCTCCATCTCCCTTTAAAGCTAGCCACCTCGAAACGCCTCTTTGTGGTACTTTGCATCATTTCAGAGGCCCATGGTATCTCTTTGGTACGACAACTTTATGCCTCTATGCAACACGGAGGTGACTTGTTTATCCTGAGGCTTTAGTAAAGGAAAGTCTGGTCTTGGATACAGAATGGAGCATTTACCTGACAGTGACCTCTTGAAGGGGATGAGTCACTAGGAGGTAATTTCTAGCCTCCACTCCAGGGGTTGTTCACCTGCATCAACCGGGACTTTCAGTCAAAAGCTGCAGTAAATGTCCTTTGTTAATGGCTCTGTGCTGGGGGAAATTGGATTTCCTTTCTGTTGTGACTTTCATTTTGCACTGCAGTTACATTACATGGAAGTATTATCTCACAAATGTATTTTCAGGCTGAGATTCACTGAATCCACATGCTGACCTGGCCTGTCTTCAGTGAGATCAACATCATGTTGCAAACAGGAATAGATGCCCTCTCTTCCCCGAGGAGCTGTGTTAGACGTGCAGTAACCTGTATGGTACCAGCAAGTGCTTGTGCCCACTGGTGTGCAGCGGGGAGTTCTGATTGCAGAAGAGTTGATGTAGGGCTAGCCCCTGAGGATAGGGACCACAGACTGAACACGGCAATCTTGATTTTCTCACTGTGGATCAACTTCCTTTGGTGGCTGGGTCTCCGGGGGATGTCCTGGAGATGTGTAGTCTGCAATGCCTCTGCCAGTGCAGCAGCTAGTGCCAGTGGTGGCCTCTTTGTTTCCAGGAATGGAAGGAAGTGGTGCGTGCTCTGGTTGCTCATTTATGTTTCAAGCTGCAGGTAAAATACGCTATAGGGGCAAAAAGCGATGCTTTATTTTTGGCAGGGGAGTGGGGAAAGTGAGTTTGTGGTATCTGGAGATACTAGAGAGGAACGAATCCTTGTCTTGGCAAACACAGGGCCATTTTCTGCTGGTTGACACACTTGCTCACATAGTTGCCCCAACTTGATGGCTACTTCCCACCAGTGGGATCCTTGCCTGCTGTTGTATATGAGATCATCCTTCCATTTTGGCATTGGCCCCGTGATATGTATTTACCTGACTGGCTCTAAAGATGGTTTATACAGCCCTCAGTGAATTCCTCTGACTGTGAGGATGGAAGCTTGGTAAATATGTTTTCTTTCTGTTGAACCTCTAAGGAAATGCAAGCATGTGTTTTCCCTGTTGTGTGTCATGTTGTGTTGTGATCACTACGAGGGTGCATGGTGGAGCAATATAATTATGCATGATGGGGCTCAGAAGAGATGAGGAGGTGCTATGCAGGTGCTGTTTTCTCTCTCCCGATGCTGCATCCAGACAGCACATCTCGTGCATGCTGCCTGCATGGCTCCCTGCAGCAGTGCCGTGCATGGGAAGGCACCTCTCAAGCAGTGTTTGTCCCTCTGCATCTCTGCTTTTCTTCCCCAGCTCCCAGGAGGCTGGCCCAGCCCCAGAGAATGCCTTGGAGGAGGCTGGAATGACTGAGATGGCAGCGATGAGAAAGCAGGTGAGCTGGGGGTGAAGGGCTGGGAAGGTTTCTTGGGAAAGCCATCAGAGGGTGGGCGAGGAGGCTCTGGGGGTCCATTGCTCAGTCCTGATGGGCTGGTGTTGCCAGTTAGTCCCAGCTGATGCTGCTAGTGGAGAAGCAGGGGAGGATTTACGTGTGTGCTGCCCCATGAAGCTCCAGCCCTGAGAGGGCTGTAAGGCTGCAGGAGACAGCCAGACGCCTCTGTGTTCTGGTAGTAAAGGGCCCACATACTCTTGGGATGGGCAGGATCTCTGCTCGGGAGCTGAGGGTCTCTGCTAATTCTCCCACACAAAGACAGCTGCTGCTCTAGCAAAGGAGGACCTGAAGGAGATGGCAGTTCCCACCCCTCCATCCCCTGCCATCCCGCAGCTCTGGGGTGCTCCAGTGTCCTGTGCGGGTCTGACAGCATCCCCACTGCTTCCCTTGCAGCTGACGAGGATCTCGAGCAGGGTGCTGGTGCTGGAGGAGCAGTGCAAGGCCTCACGGCAGAAGGAGATCCTGGTCTACTCCGTGCTCATCTCTGCCTGCCTCATCAACACATGGCTCTGGATGAGGAGATGATTCCCTGTGCCCTGACCTCTTCTGCCCGGTGCTGGCAGGGTGGCTGAGGGCAGAGCGAGGATCCCTGCTCGCGTTCTTGCAGCCAGTAAACCCCTGATGTCATGTGTTCCTCTGACCTTGACCTGCTTTTTTCACTGTAGGCCCTTGAGGATCTGTGTCCTTTAGATGATGATGACAATGAAGGTGCCATCCCTCTCCCATGCTGTAGCATCAGAGGTGGGTGAGGGAAGCGGTGAAGCTTGACCTTGTGCCACAGCAGCTGGAGATGGGTGTCGGGGAGAAGTGGGGTATCATGGCCCAACAGGCATAGTCGCGGGGCTGGGCTGCGGCTGCAGATGCTCTCTGTACCCTAGCAACCACCTTATCTGTTTGCTGGGATCAGTGCTCCTGTGGGAAGCTGCTGTGAAGAGCCCAGGTCCTGTGGCTGACACAGGGGGTGTCTGTCCTGCACAGTGCAATAGAAGACCCTCTGGCCCTTGGGCTGTCTGCCAGAGGAGATGCAAACCCGAGGCATTGAGTGTTTGTGGACACGAGGTCCTGTAGCAGTCCTAAATGCTGGTGGGCCCAGTCCCCTGATTAGGTCCCAGCTTGGATAACCCAGTTCTGACCCCATAAATGTCCTCAGCCAACTGCTGAGGGTGTCTGTTCCTCGTCTTTCACTCCAAAACCTTCTGTGGAGTGGTTGAGTGTGTCTAAACTGCTGGGGGGGTTTTCTTCTCTTCCTTGTGCCGCTGCTCTTTGATGGAGGTGGTACTGCCAGGTCTGCCATCCCATAGCCCCTGCTCTAGGAGATACGGAGCTGGAGGAGCCAGCAGTTCCCACCCCTGCTGCTGTGCAGCCACCTTCCCAGCTCCTGTCCTGCTGTTCAGCAGCGTGTTTGCAAACATTCAAATCCAAAGTGACTGTATGAGCGTTGCTGAGGTCTGGGCTTATCCTGAGCTTGGCTCTTTCCCAGGGAGATTTAAATGGGAAACCTCCCCATGGTGACTCTCTGGATTATAAGACCTCGTACCAGCAGTGACAGCACCAGACAGGCCATGGAAAATCGCCCATTTGGGCAGCAGTAGGTATTTGTTAGGTTGCCAGTGCCCGAGGACAGGATTGCTCCAGGTCTGCTGCCAAGCTGTAACTTCAGCGGTGGTGCATGAACACAGGTGAGGGGAATCCTTGGCCTGGATGCTCTTTAGCCAAAACTAAGCCCAGCTCAACAGCTTTGCCATTTCTTTCCTTCTGTGGAGTTCAGTAACACTTGGATCTGAGGTGACTTTGAGGTGCTCAGGTCTGAACCTGAGGCTGAGAGCTGAGCACTGAGATATATTGCAGATGAGAGCCAGGATAGTGTGGTGTGGTTCCTATGGCCTGTGGCTCAGGGATGTGGTCAGGGTTACCAGGGGACCTTACACAGTGGGAATGTATAAGGAGCTGCTGCTGTGTGACTTGTGCTGGGAAAGGAGGTTTCTCTGAGAGGTTTGGAGGAAGCTTATGTTGGGTTTTCTTTAAGCTGTATTTTAGGATGACAAGGGCTGACCCTTTTGGGGGCACAACGCCTTCAAAGTGCGGATTGAAGGTGTCTGGGGGAGATGTGATCAAACTGCGTTTTCAAAGGAAGTTTAGAGGGGGTGCAATACTACTTTTATGTAAAGTTTAAATCTGGAAACCCTGACCCATAAAACGCACATTTTAATAAAGACTGTGTGTTCTGGATGGGTTGGGGTGTGATGACTTTCTGGATTTCCTTTCTCTCTTCCCTGCCTTCTCCTCCAGCTCTACCTTTTCCCAGGGCAGCACACGTGGCAGTGCTGGGTGTCTCCTGGGGTCACTGCCACGGAGATGTGCATGGCAAATAATGTGTCTTGTGCACTATGGTGCTCGAGGGAGCTGTGAGGAAGCAGCTCCTGGAGCTCCTTTTGAAGGCAGGAGCAGGCAGGGAGCAAAAGGAGAGGTGAAGGGGAATATGTGCCACTGCCAGTTCTCCTGGTCTGTGGTCCCCAGTGCTGAGGACAAGAGCAGGGTGATGTGCCCCTTGCTGCTGGCTACTCACCCCACCGAGGCTGCAGAGCATCCCTTTCTGCCTTCAGGCTCCCTGCTGCCTGGGTGTTCAGTGAGATCAGAACAAGTGGAATTAAAGGCTTTGAAGGAAAGTAAAAGGTAAACCTTTGACAGCAAAGGGGCTCCTGGTGCTGGTGCTTTCAGATCCTAGCACAGCATGCAGGACTCCATGCACACAGTAGGGGCTGATTAGGCAAGAAGCAGGTAAAAAGTAACCTCTTCCTTACTGCCTCGAGGATGCAACTTCTTTGCTAACTGGCTATGATATTGGAATGGTTTTGAGAAGAAAATACAAAGGCAGAAATTGGTGAAAGATGCATTTCGTGATCACCTTCAAACACTGCGGCTGCCTTCGCTGGGACTCCAGAGCAGCGCATTTGGTCCCTGAGCAAGGAGAGGTAAATGGATGGCAGGGTGTTAACAATGCGTCTGCTTCTGCAGCTCTTCCAGCAGCTGTAGCCGCGGCAGAGCCTGTGAAGCAGGGAAATGGAGCTACAGGATTGCTGGGGCTGGAAGGGGCCTCTGGAGATCATCTAGCCTGCTTCGTCCTTAGGGAGCAGAAGCAGGCAGCCCAGGAGACAGTGCTGGTGCATCCCCTTCTGAGCAGGACCTGGGCGTCTGCTGGCTCTGCCTGTGTCTGGGCGGGCAGTGATGCTTCCCTAAGGTTTGCTGGGGACTCAGGAGCTGCTGGACCCAGACACGCTCAGGACGGTCGCATCTCCTGTTGGGCTCTGCCCTGAGAGATGTCTGGGGTCCCTCCAGCCACTGGGGGAGAAAGGGATGCGTGGGTAGGGAAACAGAGCATCCCTGAGCGGCACATTTCCCTCCTCCCCTTTCATCCCCCAGACACAAAGGCTGGCTGCTATTAAGAGCTCTGAAGTACACCTTGGTGATCAGGATGTTGAGGATGCTCAGGGGATGGGTGTGCTGTAGCGATCACCTGCATGTACATCCTCCCCTCTGTGCACCACCACAGAGCAGTGCTGCTCCTCTGCTTGGCCAGAGAGAAGGGCAGGAGTGCAGCAGCCCTGCTGTCCTGGCTTGGCTTTGCAGCTCAACACACGTTTGTGGAAGGCTTCAGGGGACGCCAGGCTCGTAAGTGGACAGTGGTGGCCTCTCAGCAGAGGCTTCTCAGTGCCTAGGGGTGACTGTGCCTGTGTGTGTGGTGGGGATGGGGTCTTTGTGTGTGTCAGTAGAGGTGTACAAGGCATTGCCTTCCCCAGGCAGAGCCTCTGCTGTGAGAGCATGGGTGTGTGGTCTCCAGGAACCTGCCTTATCCATGCAGCAGAGGTGTAACGGGTGTGCTGTGTGCCCATGGAGGAGCAGGCAGGCTGGGAACGCATGGTCTAGGTAGGGCTGGGCAATGCCTCTGTGCCTTTGGGTTTGTGTGTGTGCAAATGTGTGGTTCTGTGAGGTGCTTTGGCATTGTGGACTATATGTATGTATGTATGGTCTATAGTAGGGCACAGCAGAGCAGTGAGGGCTGTGTGTGGTGCTGGGGCTGAGTAAGTCTCGTGGGCATCTCCTGCTTGTTAGAGAGACAAACCCAGGTGAAATCCCACTGCTTCACAGCAGCCTCTGCATGTTAATGTGGGGACTTCTCTGCTGCTCTCTGAAACCAGACGGTAGCTCCTGTCAGCAGGAACCTCAGCAAGACTCCCTTTAAATAGCAAACCTTAATGCCCAATGCAGGGCAGAGACATGTGGTGATGAGAGATTGGTTTCTCTGGGCAGGCACCAGCAGGTTCCAGTGCCCTGGGGAAGCAGAGCACTTGCTTGGGTGCAAACACCCTTGTACACAAAGTCATGCATGACAGCGTCTCCCTGCCAGGCCCGGCCTTGCGCTTGCACCCCTTACGAGTCTATTTTCTCATCCTTGGGCAGGCAGTGGGGCTGAGAGCCATGGGCTCGTTGTCATGCCATGACTCACTGGGGATGCTGTTGCCCCAGCAATGGCTGAGGAGCCAGCAGCATCTTTGATGGGGCGATGTGAGACCTCTTGGGGAGGGTGAAATGCTCTGCAAGACTTAACACAGCATCAGCAAAGGCTGGTGGTGGAAAACACCCATGGGGTTTGACCCTCTCTTCCTGTGCTGTGTTCAAACCACATGAGGTGTCCTGCGCGGCTGCTCCTGTGGCTCTTCTGTTCTATGCAGGTCTCTGGGGCAGGATTTGTGCCCATGGTCTCTTCACATGGAGGATGACGGCCAAGAATAGCAGTCTGCGGAGCTCACCGGCCAACCACCACCCCTGCCCACCCGGCCAAGCCCGAGTGCAGGGGATGGGGCTCACCACGAGGTCAGGCTGCTCCCTCGTGGGGCTGAGGGAGGCAGTGCTGAGGAGGGTCAGCTCTGCGTGTGGCTGAGTCCGGGCATGGGCAGGGCTGTGATGCCCAACCTCTTCCTCCCATTCATCTGGCTGTGGGAGGGTGCCACGATGGCACTATGTGACTGAGATCCCCTTTCCCCACTGCAGGACCTGCCCAGCCCGGGATGACGCCTCAGAGCTGCAGAGAGGAACCCCCTCGAATGGAGGGGAGCAGCCGCCTGCCTCTGCTTTCCAAGGCAGGAGAACCTTGGCCAGGTACCTGCGTGTGAGCCTGAGCCTTTTGTACCTGGCTCTGACACTGGGGTCAGCATTGAATCATAGAATAGTTAGGGTTGGAAATGACCTTGAGATCATCTGTTCCTCCGCCCCTGCCATGGGCAGGGACACCCTCCTGCTATATGGCATTTGGTGGCTGCAGGGACCAGCATCTGTGAATGGTGCCATGGAAAGGGCTGCAGGAGGGAATGGCTTCATCACATCTGCAGGCCTGGAGCTCCTTTCCGTTGCAGGCAGCCTCCCTCTGCCCCATCACCCATGCTTTCCTCATGTCCCTGTGGGAATGGCAGCAGGATTGAGGAAGGAGCCATGGGACTCTGCCAGGGTGAGCTCTCTTGCTCATGTTCTTGGTCCTACACCACAGAATCATAGAATAGAGTCGAAAAGACCTGAAGATTATCAAGGGCTCTGGCTCCTGGGCAGTTCTGGTGAGGGCTTGGGGCTCCCGTGGGGCTCCCCCCTCTCAGAACTGAGGCTTCTGGGCACTGCGTTTGCCCTCGCTGTGGAGCTGCTCCCCTCGGGAAATGACTGAGTGAGCATCACTGCAAGGGAGGAGAAAGGAGATGTTGGGGCTTAGAGGGAGTCGTGAGAGTTTTTGTCTCAGCTGTAGCCCCCCCCGGTTCTGAAGCTTTCTCCTTGCTCTGCCTCTTCCTCTTTCCCCCATCCAGGATAGCCCGGCTGGTGCTGGTGCTGAGGGGCTGGGCCAGCAGGAGCTTGCACGAGGAGCAGCAAAAGCCAGACCCCTTCCTCGAGCGCTTCCAGGGCACCGAGTTCCAGGCAGTGGCTGCCAGGATTGCCGGTGACCTACAGGATGAGGAGACCGAGGAGGGAAACAAGAGGTGGGGTCTGTGGCCACAGCCGTCCTTGGCTTGAGACAGCCATACACAGGGCTTGGGGGGTCCCTGCAGCGATGGCCAGCGGGCGTGGATGGGAAAGGAGAAGTAGGATGCAGTGGTGGGAAGGGTCCTCCCTGCCCTCTCCAGCCAGCCTGGCACATAGGACCTGGTAGTCTGTCCCTGTGAAAAAGACCTGGACTGTGTCCCTTACCTATGTGGCCTTCTTTTCCCTGGTCCATGCCCTGGTGGGAAGCACACATTGCATGGCTTGTGACAGCTAGCAGAGATCCCCATTTCCGGAGCCGTTCAGCACTAGGGTTGGTGTTTGGAGCCAGCCCTGTGTCTGTAAGGGGATGTACCTTTAGCTCTCATGCGCACGAGGAGCAGGGGACAAGGCACTGGATGTGGGATCTCCACACAGGACGCCACAGCAAGCACAAGCACATGGGGTTTGCCAGTCTCATTCATCATCTGTGGGATGAAGGGAGTGTGTTTGCTGCTCTGGGCTCCCCAGGAGCAGACGCTGTGACGGCAGCTTTCTGAAAAGGCTCTTTCAAATCCAGCCCTTTCATCTCCTCAGCTCTCACTCGTGGTGAAAAGCTGTAACCTGGCTTTTCTTCTGCTGGCTGATTAAAGGGCAAAGCTCTGGGCTCCTCTGTACCCTGCCATTATCCATGGTAATTAAAACACCAAGAAGTAATTGTTTTCTGTAGGAGAAAAAGATCTGAGCCTTGTATCTGGGCCTTTAATGGGCATGGAAAGAATTGTTCTGCCCTGTGAGGTTAAGGGGAGATTGTTAATTATCAGAGGGAGATGAAGCATGCCCTGAAAGGGCTCTTGGTGCCAGTGGACTCGTGAGGACATGGTGGTAACTTCTGCTGTTTTCTGGTCCTCATCTCCACAGGTAAGTAACACAGGTAAGTAACCACAGGTAACTCTGAAGGTGAGCTGCTGTTCACAGCTATGGGAGACTCCATGGCTGCAAAGCCTGCAGGAAGAGGCAGATTCCCTCTTCGTGGGCTAACCCAGAGCTCTGGTTTCCACCTGCCATGGGCAGCACTGGTGATTTAAAGCTGTAATTGCCATTATCAGCATTGTTATTGAGGTTATTAGTGCTTGTGGGTGTCACAACAGAAGTGTCTGGCTGCGGGTGTCAGTGCTTCCCGTGTGCTGGTGCCGTGTGTCCCAGGCATCAGGAAGTCCCTGTCTCAAAAAACACTAAAGTTGCACTTTCTGAGCTAAAGATAAGCACTTCTAATGGGGAAGCTGGACCTCCCGCTTGTCTGTGCTGTATCCAGAGGGAGTGTGAAGGACTGCGGGCATCGCGAGTGCTGCTGCCTGTGCCGCTGGGGAAGGAGACTTCAGTGCAGAGGTTTTGCTTTTGAAGCTGTCAGAAGCAATGGGGTGGGCAGGGGTTATCTGTTGGCAAGTGGGTTGTTTTTTTTCCTATTGCTGGAGGGAGTTTTCCATGTACAAAAGCAGGAAAGGAGGGAGGGGGAAAAGGAGTTTTGCCCTACCAGGCTGCAGCCACTGAGCTTATCTGCCCAGCTACAGAATTTCTCTTCCCCCCAGCTTCTCCAGTGAGATCTGGCAACTGGAGCACACACATCTAATCTCTGAGTCCCAAGATGAGCAGGATCAAACACTTGGGAGCAGTTCAAAGGCTGGACCAGGACTGAGTAGGCTGCAGGCAGGCAGCTACAAGCAGCATGGTGATGGCAGCACTGCAATGCCAGCTGCCCGGGGTTGCTGCTCTGGGGTTTGGGCATCTCTTGGTGCTCTCACTGATCTGCAGAACACTTTCCTTCCCACTGTAATTGATCTTCTTTTATGATCTGTCTGTCATGGATCCATACCTCATCTTGGAGAGGTAGTGTCATGTAACAAGAAGTTTTCTGATCATCCTCTTCCATACATCTGTTTCTGGCTTTGCCACTCAGGTGCTGGGTGTATGTAGGCTACTGGCTCTGCCTTACTGTCCTACAGACTCTTCTTCTGGTACATTAGTGAGTCAGTTTTAGGAATAAAGAAGCTTAAACAGTGCTGAACATTTTTGCTCAGCGCTGCTGGGATTGGTTTTATCTTAGAGACTGGCACTCCAGCTGCAGCTGTTTTAAGCCTGTCCAGTGCAAGGGTTAAAGGATGTAGCTCGGACAGTTCCTTCCAAGACTGTTTTCTGTATTTAGCCCTTTATTTATACATTGCCAGCCCTGGTTTCTTTCTGGTTCCAGGAAGAAGTGGCAGATCTTTGTGTTGGACCCTGCAGGGGACTGGTATTACTGCTGGCTGACTGTCATTGCAGTTCCTGTTCTCTATAACTGGTGCTTGCTCATAGCCAGGTGAGTTGGGAGATTGTAGGCTCCCTCTACTATTTGTCCAGTTCACCTGGTTGTCATTGTTCAGCTGGTATCAGACAAATGGCACTGGTGGTGCTGGGGCTAGTATGAAGCTAAAGAAAAGGGATCCCCTGCTATCTCTGTGACTTCTATGGTGCAGAGGCAGAGCATCCATCCTCTGGCCCCGGTTGGAAAGGGCCATGATTTTGGGGTAAAGCTGTAAGGTGTATCTGGGAGGTGATTTCAA
This sequence comes from Psilopsiagon aurifrons, assembly GCA_025447955.1. Lineage (NCBI taxonomy): Eukaryota > Metazoa > Chordata > Aves > Psittaciformes > Psittacidae > Psilopsiagon > Psilopsiagon aurifrons. The sequence goes on along the minus strand of JAOEHY010005579.1, from coordinate 94,007 downwards.
GACATTGCTTCATCGATGTGAAGAGAGGACAGGGTTTTCAGAGAAAGGAGTTTTAATTTCTAGGAGAAGAGGGGCAAATGGCCAAGCTCTGATGCAGAGTTTGGAGCCTCAGAATCAGCCTATTCAGCTGTAATAACCGGAGATGATACGGAGATCAGTTGGTCTCACCACCCTATTTTATGATGTTCTTCCAGGGCTTGCTTCAATGACCTGCAAAAGACCTATGTTGTTCTCTGGCTGGTGTTAGACTACGTCTCGGACTCTATCTACATTGGGGACATAGTGATCCGCCTGCGCACAGGTAAGCAGAAACAGAACCCTGGCTTGTGAGTGCTTTGCTTTAATCCCCTAGAAGTGGAGATGATCTGCCAGGGAGAGATCTAATCTACAGCTCCATTAGGAGGAGGGTTTTGTCTCCCTTGGCACTCGCTAATAGGAAGCAGTCTCCACAGAAAGAATCTAATGAGAAAAATCTGAGAAATGGAGTAAGTTTCAGAGTGAAAGATTAATCATCCCAGCTTCCACCTTCCCCTTTGAATTATTGTGCAAGATTACCTGCATTGCTATTAGTATTTGGGCACAATTGCAGGTCTGTATCTCTGATTTTGCATCAGTTCTGCTAATGAATTGTCTACATGAAAAAAGGTAGAATTTAGTGTTCTCAGAACGTGGCAGGTAGCTGTACATTTCTGTTAGAACTGCAATAATTCATGACCTAAAGGATGGAAACCTTTGTGTCTCCATCTCTTTGTGGCAACAAACTAAATCCCTAAGTGGTATCTTTAGGTGGCTTTTGCCAGATGAAGGGCTTGAGTGGTAACAAAAGCTTGTAAATACAGTGGATCAGGAGTAGGTCAGGTGGAAACGGTAGTGTTTAGATGACCCTGTGCATGCATGTGCATGTCATCCCATAAAATGCTTCTCAAAAGCACTTATGAACCCTGCAGTAGAGTTGAACATAAGCCAAGATAATTCTGTCATATGCTTGTCCGTTAGGTTTCTTGGAACAGGGGCTCCTGGTTAAGAACACGAAGAAGTTACGGGATAACTACATCCACACCTTACAGTTCAAGCTGGATGTCCTCTCCATCCTGCCCACAGACCTGGCATACTTCACTGTGGGATTGCACTGCCCTGAGTTGCGTTTCAACAGGCTGCTCCGCTTCTCCCGCATGTTTGAGTTCTTTAATAGGACTGAGACCAGAACCAGCCACCCCAACATCTTCCGCATCTGCAACTTGGTTCTTTACATCCTGGTCATCATCCACTGGAACGCATGCATATATTATGCCATCTCCAAGGCCATAGGGCTTGGGAAGGACAGCTGGGTCTATCCCAACATCACAGATCCTGAATACAGTAATCTGACCCTGGGGTACGTCTACTGTCTCTACTGGTCTACCTTGACTTTGACTACTATTGGAGAGACCCCTCCGCCTGTGACTGATGAAGAATATCTCTTTGTGATCTTTGATTTCCTCATCGGTGTCCTCATCTTTGCCACCATTGTGGGGAATGTGGGATCCATGATATCCAACATGAATGCCACCAGGGCAGAGTTCCAGGCGAAAGTTGATGCTATCAAACACTACATGCAGTTCCACAAGGTGAGCAAAGACGTAGAAACCAAAGTCATCAAGTGGTTTGACTATGTGTGGACCAACAAGAAAGCAGTAGATGAACGGGAAGTCCTCAAGAATCTCCCTGATAAGTTAAGGGCAGAGATTGCCATCAACGTTCACCTGGAGACACTGAAGAAGGTGAGGATATTCCAGAGCTGTGAGGCAGATCTACTGGTGGAGCTGGTGCTGAAGCTTCGCCCTCAGGTGTTCAGTCCAGGGGATTACATTTGCCGGAAAGGAGACATAGGGAAAGAGATGTATATCATCAAGGAGGGGAAGCTGGCAGTCGTGGGAGATGATGGAACGACACAGTATGCTTTGCTCACTGCAGGAAGCTGCTTTGGTGAGATCAGCATCCTCAACATTAAAGGCAGCAAAATGGGCAACAGGCGCACAGCCAACATCCGTAGCTTGGGCTACTCTGATCTCTTCTGCTTGTCAAAGGAAGATCTTATGGAGGCAGTCACAGAGTATCCTGATGCCAAAAAGATCTTGGAGGAGCGTGGCAGGGAGATACTGATCAAGGAAGGGCTGCTGGATGAGTCAGCTACAGAGGAAAGCACAGAAGGGAAGAGCATAGAGGAGAGGCTGGACAGTCTGGCCTTGAACTTGGACACATTGCACACGCGCTTTGGCCGTGTCCTGACAGAGTACAATGATGCCCAGAAGAAGCTCAAGCAGCGCATCGCTGTTCTGGAGTCCCATATGAGGCAGCAGGATCTGGAGGACTTCTCTGATGGTTCAGACAGTCTGCTTGAGGATGAGGTGAAAGCTTTACTTGATGGGACACCATGAGGAGGTGCAGAGGTCAGCTGGATGATGTCTGGCCTGCTGCTGGGACAGTGTTTGCTATTTCACAATGCAGACCCTATGGCTGCATTGCCAGGGACTTCCCTCAGGTCCTTAGCATTGTTGCTGCCACTGTGCTGGTGGCAGCTCCTGAGATGGCCACAAATCAGGTGATTGTCCTAGCTCCTCTTCTGGCCTGTTGCTTTTCTTTGTTGCCTTCATCTGAGATCTGGGACTTGGATCACTAAAAAGAGGAGAATGGCTAATGGCGCTGCTAACATTTTCTTCCAGCTTCTGCAGGAGGTCTATGCCCATCACATCTTCTTCCTCCTATTTGCCTTAGTAGAAGGTGGGACATGAAAGTTGCATGGAGGGGTACCTGGAAATGTTTGTTGTGGTGAAGGTAAAATTACCCTGAAATTAGAATTTGGGGTAAGATAAAAAGTTTTATGTCATCTCTAAATAAAATTGTAGGGTTTCTGTCGGTTTTGGGTTTGGGTTTTTTTTTGTTTGTTTTTTTTTTTTAATTACTGAGATGATTTTAGTTGCAGAGTAGGTAGTTTCTGTTCTGCTTTTTCTCACAACACCAAGAGCCCTGCCTCGCAGCTGTCCCTTTTCCTATGATTTATCGACCCCGATCTTAGAGCTCGTTTTTTGCCTGGTCCAGGCGGAGCATTCCCCCTCCAGCATCCCCTGGGCAGCAGAGCCTGGCTCAGCCGCTATCGCCCTGCTGGGGCGGCGCGGCAGCCAGCAGGGGGTGCTGTGAGCCGCCGAACGGACCGCAGGGGCTGGCGGCCGCTGGATCCGCGCTGTGAGCCGCGGGTTCGCGTCCCGCTGCGGTGCCAAGCGCCGGGCAGCGGAACCCGGAGGGATTCCCGATGGAGCTGGAGCTTCCTGCAGGGAGAGTGCTCAGGCATCGGAACAAGCTGGCCAGGGCAGTGCTGGAGTCACCGTCCCTGCAAGGGTTCACCAGGCATGCAGACGCAGCCCTCAGTGCCGTGGGTCATGGGTGGCCTTGGCAGTGCTGGGGTAACGGTTGGACTTAATCATCTTAAAGGGCTTTTCCAACCTGGTTGTTTCTATGATTCTCAGTTCCCTTTTGCCTGCCGCATGCACCTAATCCGTGCTGCTCCCGCTTGAGAGCCTGGGGGCTTTGCTTCTCTGCTGCTGCCGCCGAGCAGGGCTGGCCAGCGCATGCAGCCAGCCTTGGGCAGGGGATGCCTGTGCTCCCCCCTGGCCCGGGGACAGGGAATCTCCTCCCTCCGGACTGGGGAATTGGCAGTTTAGGGGATATTCAGGCTTATGCCAGGGGAAAAACCCCAAAGGAAGCAAACCCACTCCCTCCCCCGGTTCTAATCCAGATAATAATCCACACGGGAAATTTTAAGCCTCCAGACAAATTACCCCAGAGGCCGGCGTTGTGAATGCAGAGCAGATCCCGCTTGTTTCCTCGAGGCGACAAGCCAGGAAATCAGAGATTGATGAACCGCTTGACAGGCCTGCTAATGAAATTAGCAGCAGCTCCATGGCTCTTTTGGTGCACAGGACAGGCAGATGTTGGAGGGGAGCACGCAGCTGCGCTTGCAGCCTGCCTCAGTTCCCAGCAGGGCGGACACGAGGCACATCAGATACAGCGCTGGCTGCTGCCCATTTTACAGATGGTTTCGGTAGGTACCTATCCCTCTAAGGCTCTCCTGGAGATGGGGAGCAGAGGGCTGCTTAAGGCTGCTCCTCAGGGCTGACATCCAGGAGGAAAAGTTGAAGGTGCCCACTCTAAGGGTCTCCTCAGCACCTTGCAGGGGCTTGCCCATGTGCCATGACACATTAGTGTTTTGCCTGTGTATTACCAGTTGTTTCCTTCTTTTAGGTCTCTCCCATTGCAAAACATGATGCCCTATACCACAGAGGCTTTCTCAATTGTGTGATGTGGGTGGGAGACATCAAATATATTGAGGTCAGACTGGGGGGAAATGTGTGTGCCTCAGCAGGGTTCCAGTGCCATCCATTTCATTCCAGTGCCATCGAACCAGAGCGGCAGGAAAAGGGTGGGATTCTCAGGTGTACCAGCCATGAATGTGTTATGTGGAACTGGGTTTCCCTCCCCTCTGAGCATTGCTTCTAGGAATGAAATCACCATTGCTGGATGATACCCAGAAAAAGCTCTCATCTGCCTCTGGGAAATGTAAGTACCCAGTTCATAGCTGGGGGGAATGGAGCAACGTGCCGGGGCGCAGCAGTGATGGCCCCCGCCTCCCGCCTGCCTGCTTCTTGCTTTTCGTAAGAGGTTCACAAAGAAGCCACTTTGGTAACTGTGAGCAAGCCCCTTTCTCCTTAGGCAGAGGGCAGCAGGGCTGAGACTGCAGCACAGGGGAGCATCTGCCTTTGCCCCTTCGCCAGAGCTAATTTAGGTCAGCAGGCTGCAGGCAGGGTGCATATGGGTTTTGACCACTGGATTGCACAGTGGGCCTGGCTTTGAGCCCAGGGTCTGGCATGAAGCCTGCAGCTTCTGTGCTTCGCACCACAGCCTGGTGGGAGGGTCTGTTGTGCATGCAGTGCCAGGGAAAGGTGTGGGGCACAGGGGTGTGCGGATGCCTGGCTCACGGCTCACTGGAGTACCTGGTGGCTGTGGGTCTGGTGTGCAGCATGACAGGGGCAGCAGTGCAGCTGCTCTTGGCACTGCTGAACTTGGTGATGGTCTCCATAGTGTGTCACTGCAGCAGTGTGCACTGCAGAGATGGGGTCTGCTGCCCAGCCAGGACCTCAGTGGTGTGAAGCTGTGGGCAGGCTCCAGTCTTGCTCCGTGCTCCTGTCTGCCTTGTGTCTCTCCTATGGGCTCAGCTTGAAAATCAGCAAAGTTTGGGGGCAGCTCTGCAGCACGGGCCCCTCTCAGCACTCCTTAAATAGTTTTCCCTCCTCCAGCTCCTGCCTCCTCTGCGCCGGAGGGAACCAAGACCGCCTGCCTGCTGCTGGTACTGCCTTCCCAGTAGTGAGGCACTGCATGCAGAGAACTGCTGTGAGCAAGATTTCCCCCTCTTCTCTGGGGGTTGGGATGTGGAGGTGGTGTAGAAGGTCGCTGGACTGCCATGCAGCCCTTCCCTGGAGCAGGGATGGCTTACTTATGCTCATTTGGATTCAAGAGCTCTGAAATCAAAGCACTGCCTCCTTCCCCTGCAGGTATGAGTGGGGTTTCAAAGGAAAGGCTCTATGCTCAGCAGCTTCTCATGGCCCATGGGTGATGCTGGATGTCCTGGGGCTGCTCCTGGGCAATGGCTGGAGAGGACAGCCACCACCCACCAGCAGAGGAGCTACTGTCAAGGGGCTTCTGGTGGTGCTGGGCAGCGAGTGTTTTCTTTGGTGAATATCTGGGAACCTTCCTGAGGTGTTCTGGTGAGTCTTGACTCACTGAGGTATGTTCTGCCCTTTGGAGGGGGAGGTTGGTGCTGAGTACCCAGCACGCCATCCTGTGGAGGTCAAGCCCTCTATCACCTCTGTTCATGTGGTGTGGGGCAGTATCCCCATTGCCATGTGCACATTTCTCAGCCATAGGAGTGGAGCCCCAGTGACTGACCACTGCACCCCTCTTGAGTGTGGCATCGTGCAGGTCCATGTCAGGCTCTGTGTGAGCTCCAGTGCCTAATGTCTCACTTGCTTCCCCTTCCTTCTGCGTTCAAATAGGAGGGTGCACCTCGGTTAAACAAGCAGAAGCACCCATTCCTTCCTGCATCGGAGCCTGTGTTGCCATGACAGCAGCTCGGGGCAATGGGTGAGCAGGAGGTGAAGCCACCTCAGCCATCTCCCTTGGAGGGGTGGAGGGAAAACCTGGCATGCTTTCCCAAAACCCCTTTTCCCAGAGCCCCCTGGCTTGGGGCCCCTGAGGGGAAGGCCTCCTCACAGCATCGTGGGTCTCTCCCTGGTGTCCTCCTCCTTAGCGGGGTTGCAGTGGTAGGGTCTGAGTTGAGTCCTGAAGCCAGGACCCAGGCTGGGCTCCAGTGACACTGACACAGGACTGGTTGCCTGTAAGCTTGCCACCTCCTGTGGGGGCATCCGCCTTGTCTGGTTCTGCCAGCCTCTGGTGTGGGAGACATGCCCCCTCCACGTGGTTTATATAGGGTGAGAGCCTGCAGAGCCAGGACCTGCAAGGAGAGGTGCTGGTAGACTGTGGGTCTCCTTCCCTTCCCTTTCTCTATGACTTCAATCACCCTTGTCCCCTCCCTGCCCCAAGCAATACGTTTTTCCTGGACCGGTTCCTGAACATTGCCTATTGGTCTCAGGCACATGTCACATCACATCTTCTGGACTAGAGATGGGAGGGAGGGGAAATACAGCAGAGGATTTAGGCTTATCCGTCTTGGAGACAGATAACGTCTGTGACGGAGAGTGAATCCCTCTGCCTGCCTGGCTGGATTACCTGCAGTTGTAGCAGAACCTTTGATCTCCTCCAGTGCTGTGATCCCTGCATGTGACGTGGGATGGGGGGGCAGCAGAGGGGTAGCCACTGTGCTCTAGGAAGAGCTGCCTCAGTGCTTTGCTTGGTGGGATGATCTGCAGTAACTTGGGCAGAGGAGAGGAAAACAGGATAGGCTGGAGGAAGAGGTGAAGAAGGAGTCTATGTCTGTGCCTGCAATCCCTCATGGCTTTTCCTGGAGCTCAGAGGAAGCCCTGATAACACACCAGGCAGAGGGTGAACATCCTCCCATGCCCATGATGTGGCTGCAAACCTTGCTGAGGAGGCTCCCGGGGTAGTTCTGAGGGTGAGAAGTTTTGGAGGCACTCTGGCACTTTCCTGGGAAGTTTTTCAAGCATATCCAGAGCTTGCCTATCCAACGTCCTTGCCTGCAGGAGCATCCTTGCTTCTGAGCCCTCAGATGGTGATGCTGCACTTGGGTACCCTGCTGTCTTTGTAGTCTAGGCCATGGTGGCATCTGCTTGGTGTGTGTGATCAGAGGGATGGGGAGCAAGCTTCCAGACCCAGTTTCTGGCTCTTCTTCCTTCCCCAGGAGGACAGCTGCCGGAAGCTACACAAGCCAGAGGGGTGGGGAGATGATGACATGGTAATGCAGAGCAGGAAAGCAGCAGTTTCTCACCTCATGGGTGGCTGTGGGTGCTTCTGAGTCTATTCATAGCTCTGTCACTGGCAGAGTGCTGTCTAGATGCTCTTCACTTGTCTCTTGAGTCACAAAGTTTCTGCTCTTGTTGAGAAGTGAGGATTCAGCAGCCACCTTCCTCTCCAGACGCACCCGCACTGGCCAGGAATGGGCGGCCTCAGCTCCCATCTCATCCCAGCCACCTTCCTCATCTCATGAGCTGCATGTTTCTGCTGGAAGAAACCCGAGTCCCTGGTAATGGTCTCCATCTCCCCTGCTCCCATTCCCATGCAAGCTATAGGCTCTGACTTTGGTGCTAAAAACCATCTTGTAGCAGAGCAGTTGAGCTGTAGACTAGAAGTTGTCTGTATTTGCTGGCCCCAAGCACCCTCCTAGTCCTGCACGTACCTGAGTCACAAAGACAACATCTGCTGTGTGTTTGCATATGGCTTCGAGATGTGAAGGTCAGAAGGGACTGCAAGTGGTGACCTTTGAGCATGCTGTAGAAGCACATCCCAACCGTGCCTCTCCCTCATTTCAGGGGGTTTACCATAAGCTAGGCTTACAAATACACGGGGAATGCCAAGCTTCAGCGAGGGTTCACATGGAGCTGGTGTAATGGGAATCTTGGAGACTTCTTTGGTGAAGAAAAGCCCCGGGGACAGTGCATTGTAGGAGCACTGTTAGTGCAGAAGTGTCTTCCCCATGGTGAGAAATCACAGGGAGCAAAGATACACCTGTCTGGAGCATCGCAATCCTGCTGTCCCCTTTTCTCCCAGGCACCTCATCCCTCTTTCCCCCCGGCTTGTTCTGAAGAGTTTTGAATGCCACATGAATCAATACTTTTAATTAGCTGCCATTTCTCATTTCTGCCTTATTGCCTGGGTAAGCAAATTGAAAGGGAGCCTGTTGTGGTGGGCTCTACGCACAGGATGTTTCTTTCCCCTGAAGGCTGCCAGGCACCGGGTGCATAGGGACTGAGAGAAGAGGTGGAGGGACATACAAAGGAGCAATGCCTGTCTTGTTTGGGGTGCTGAGAGGGGAGCTGAGCAAAGTGTCCCTGTTGAGATGAGGGGCAAGGGGCCACCCAGCTCTCGGCCAATCTCCTCTTTATGTCTTCACCTGGTTTTCCTGGTGGGAAAAAGGACTGAGAAGGGGAAGCTGGCATGGGAACACAGCCCCACACAATGGCAAGTTTTGGCGTTGCACGGTGAGGCAGAGTGTGGGGAGCAATCAGGCCCGTGCCAGCCTTCAGGACAGTACCTGTCACATCTGTCCGCAGGAGCATCCTGTGGGAAGCTGCAGGAGATGGAGCATAGAGGGATGGACCCTGCTTGGGGTTGATGTGGAGCTCATCTCTTGTGTATGGGCAGATATCCTGAACTCAGCCCTTTTTCAGCCCTGCAGTATCCTTCCAGCCCTGCTCAGAGACAGCTTAATGCAGTGGTCAGATCCCAGCAGCCACAGAAGTATGTCCTCTGCCCCAAAGAGGGATCCTGCTGATCCCCATGGGTGGGAGCAAAAGGCTCCCTGCTGCCACAGGTGTAATACTCCGAGGACCTTATACAAACTGGTAGCACACTGCTGTCTGCATGGGTATAAAGGTACTTTCCTATGGGCAGACTTGTCCTTTTCAGAAGTTTAAAGCCTCCCTTTGCTGCTTCTGAGCTGGGCTGCCCCTGGGAACATGGCATGGCTGAAGTGAGCTGCCACTGCTGTCTGCTTAACTTACCTCTGCAGAGGTGTTAGTAACAGACTGAGATTAAAGCTCCCTGCTTTTCCACTGTGCCTTCATGTGCCAAGGCCTTTAGTCAAGGTGGGGACCAGCTGCTGAAGGCTTTCAAGTCACAAGAGCCATGGTGGGCAGCTCTGCAAGGTGGAAGGGATGAGTCAGTTTGTGGCCTGACCCACATTGTGTTGCTTTGCAGGGGGGAGAGCTGAGAAGGGTCTGTGTGAATGGGGTGGTGTTGAGCTCCCCGCATCCCATCCATCCCAGGAGGCAGGGCAGGACAGAGGTGCATTAACGGAGCTGAGGGATGTTACCCACCAAAAGCCAAACGCACTTCCTTATGCCAAACCAAGGATTTATTGTTAGTCTAATTAAAACTTTAAACAGTATAAGCAAAAATGCAATGACGAGTTGTTATTGTTAGGCCAGTTAAAATGATACTAACACTGACAGCTATTGATCCTGCAATCAATACTTAACAAATACCATCAGCAGTGCTGCAGTTACAAGCTGCTGTGCAAGTAAACGCTCTATTTCCCTCATGGCACTGGGCTCCCCATGGGTGCCTTAGGAGCAGGCAGTAGGGGCAATGAGCCATTCCCCTCCTCAGGTCTTGGGCAGGGTGGCATTCACTATGTAGGTTTCTTCCTTCTCTCACTTGAGTCCACTTGAGGCTGGTTTTGTGTTCCGACAGCCCTTATGCTTGGCTCTTTCTTCACTGGGCTGTGAGTTCATGTTGCTGTGTGACTCGAGTAGATCCGGTGCCTTGCACATACCTGGGACATCGGCTCTCTGATGGTCCTGTTCCCCTTGGAGGATTTTGTTCAACTCCCTGGTTTGCATTGCCATCCCTGAGATCTGTGGCCTTTGCATCCTCTGTACCCACATCTTCGAGGCTTGGGCTCGTAATGCTGCCACTGCAGCTTATTCTGGGGCCTTAGGTAGTTCACCGTACCTCAACTGAGAACTTTTTAACCATCTATTTATGTCACGCTTATGAACAACAAGTGTTCTACTCCACAAAGAGCCTTCTCTGCTTCCCTTCTGCCTTCTCCCTTTCTCCAGGTCTCCATTCCCCAGCTGATGGCTGTCTCAACCAAGGGTCTCTGGACCACCTCTCGCATCCTCAGTGGACTCATTCAGAGAGTCTTATTCCTATTCAACCCCTTTGATTCCTGCCAATTTCACCATTATCCAGATGCATATAAATTTGGGACTGTTCTGTATCCTGTGACCTGGATAACATCTGCTTAGAGATTTCCTACTGCAGCATCTCCCTGACAGTGAATTCAGTGGTAAGACTTGTGCAAAGGTCTGCCTTGTGCTGCTGCTCTCTGGGTTCTGATAGTGCACTGGCCTTGAAGGGAAAACTCCATTAGAAAAAGAAAAAACATTGAATGCCAAACCTTGAATGTAGCCAGGAGGCACATTGCGGTCTGACAGTTCCTTTGGCTTGTCAGAGCCACTGAATGATGGGTGCCAGTGGGCTGCTGTCTTTAAAAATAACCTTTTGTGGAAGGCAAAGTGAGGGAAAATGTCCCTTAATACAAAAAAACCCAGTCACCAAAGTTTATGGAAATCTTTCTACTGCAAAGCAATAGCAAAGGTTCCCTGTAAGTTGTCCTTGGCTTGATTGCTTTCAGCCAGACACAAAGAGCATAGCTGTGAGAACTCAGACTTAGGGACCTGTTTGCATGGTGTAGTTGGCCGTTACTCCTTTTCCCTTCCCCAACCTTGGTCTTGGACCAGGAGGATGGCAAAGCCCCACCGCTGCTGGTACACCTCAGGGTGACACGTTTCCTCATCAGCCCAGGTTGTGTTATCTCCAGAGCCAAGCAACAGCACAGAAAATTCCAGCACCCGACCCAAGGTGACTGTTGTGCTGCCATGCACTGATCCCCTCAACTTGCCAAACCTCACAGCAGTTGGACGTCCCAGTGCTCATGGGTGTCACTCTCCATACACTCCATGCACACTACACGTGTGCTTTGGTGGTGTCCAGAGGTGGGGCTCCAGAGTGCTGTGTCCCTCAGAAAAGCATCCAAACATGAAGCAGACCCTATGCGAGGTCTTCAGCCCTGCCAAGCCCTGGGGAGGGATGGCCACGCAAGCTGGGCATCCATCAGCTGAAAGTGGCTGTCTGCTGAGAAAGGAGGCACCTTAAGCACCCGCTCTGGACAGAAGATCCTTGTGCTCACTTTGTGCTGCTTGCCACAGCGTGGCCCACATTAACCATCATGAGTTAACAAGCCAGGGTAAGTGATGGGGCTTTGTTCTTGGCCTCTCTTTTTCCCAGTTCACCTTCAAAGACATGAAAGGTGGAAATAAACCAAGAGCAGCTCTGAGGGGGTGCTTCCATCCTCCCCCTTGTCTCAGCCTTTCTTATTTCCTTTCATCTGCCTTTCCCTGTTCCCTGCTTTGACCTGCTACACCCTGATACCAAGCTGACACTGCTGTCAAAGATGCCCTTATCTCCAAGGGTATGCTGGTGTTTTGGATTCAGAGACAGCATTAGGATTGAGGTTCTGACTAATCTCCTCTGATAAGGTGCAGTCACAGGGCAGAGGGTCTGACATCACAGCTCAGGTTTATATTTATCCCTCTCCTAGGTGCAGCCAAGGGGATGCTCCAGCCCTGCCAAGGGATGGGGGGTATTCTTTTGGATGCTGCAGGCTGCACATGGCTCCCTGTTTGGTGTCACTACTCACCGGGGAAGGGGAAATGTGAAAAAGGAGTCTGACACGAGCTACATGTTGTAAATCAGGAGAGGCGTGCTGCAGTAAATCGAGTGACAGGCAGAAATCAGCACAAAAGAATTAGATGGATAGATAGGAATGAGAGATCAATAAACTGAGACTAAAGATAGCAAGAGAGATGCACTGAAGGCTGTTGACAGAGAAATAGATGTTGAAGCCAGAAAGATCCTCGAATAAGAGAAGCATCAAATGAGAGACAAAGCTTAAAGCAGGGTCATTTTAAGTGTGCTTCACTGCTGGGCCACGATTAGCCCAGACAATGTCTGTTTAATGCTTCCTTTTTTCTCTTCTTGTTTTAAATCCCCTGGGTGGTGAGATGGGAGCAGTCCCACAATCCCCAATCTCAGCTATTGGATTTAGACCTCCCTGTTAGAGCCAGGACATAGCATGTCTTGAATTAAACCTTTCTCAGTCCCCAGCTTAGCCAGTGAAAAGCTGCTTGGAGCAATCTCATGGAGCGGGGGAGTGAGTAACTGCTGCTCTTACTGCCTCCTGATCCAATCTGTGCGTGCTGTGCAGCCATATCCCAGGTTTAAATCAAACTCAGCCAGAACTGAAACCTGCCCTTCCCTGGAGCCTGCTGCTAGAAGGAGAGGCAGTTTTGGAAAAGGAAAAAGGTACAAACCAAGCAGGTACAGGATGAGCTGGTGACTAAAGCCTGCTGGAGGGCTGTTAATGGGAGGGGGCTTTGGTGGGATAGGGAATAAAGGCTTCCCAGGTGTTGATCTCTGGCAGGTTGATTTGTTTGATTTTTAAGCCTTGATTTGCCTGGGTTGGTTTGTTTTTCAGCAGTCTAATGACCAGTGAGCTAGTTAGAGAGACCTTAAGGCATCCTGTAATACCTGATGGGATCCTGTTCCTCAGGTATTCCCAGCATGGCTGTCTGCGTTAAAAGCAGATAGAGTTTGAGGAAGCCTCTTACTCTGGAATTGCTTTATTTCTTCAGGTCCGCCCTGAGAAAGGATCAAAAGAGTTGAGCAGCTTCAGAGCAGCTGCTAATTTCCTCTTGGTCTTATTAATTAGCTGAGATACTTCCATCTCCCTCCTCTCCGGGCATTTGAAACAGCTGAAGGCAACTGAAATCCACTCCATCTCTTCATGCAATCTGGGAGGATCAGAGCAGGTATCCCCCCTCTGCAGGCTGTGATGGAGGCATCTTCTCTGGCTCTGCAGGCTCCTTTCTCAACAGTCACCTCCACAGCAGAAGACCCAGAACCTCGAACCCTGTCGATCCACAGCCTGTCTGCTAGACAGGAGAGAACAGGAATGGGGACAAGTGTCAGTGTGTCCTGTTCTGCAGAAGAGAGGCTAGACATGAAGAGCCTGAGGGGACCGAGTTATCAGAGGATGGCTCCAGAAAGGTGTCTGTGCTCAGTGGCAGGAGCAGGGAATCGGCTGGGCTGTGAGAAGATGCCTTCCTCCATGGCACAGCCCTTCCTGAGGGAGGTATCCGTGCTCCGAGTGCTTTGTTCAACAGGCTCGTGGTGATCAGTGCACTGGAGCCATTTATCAGCCCCGATGCATCTTTAATGCTGAGGCGGTGAGCAGAAGTGGAGCAGTGTTTGCAGATGGGTGAGCTGGGGAGCCGTGCTGTGGCCGTTAACCCTCGTGCATCAATTATGAGAGAATTAATAATTCACAGAGCTAATAACAAAGGCTTGTTTTTAATGGTTATGGAAATCCCAGCTTGCTCCTAGAAGGGGAGGCTGAGGAAGCAATGTCTGGTTCTATTTCTGAGCCAAGCAGACAACAGAGCACATGAGGTACGCTAGGGATGCTGTGCTGGTTGGTGACATCTTGGAGGATCTGGATCCCTGTGCCCATGCACAGCCCAGGTGCATCAGCGTGGGGGGTGAAGGCAGAGGCATTGTCTTCTCCTGTGGGCTCAGTCACTTGTTTTCCTGCTCACGCTGGCAGCAGCTTGTTCCTCAGTGTCCGCTGCTCACCCTGCTCAGGTCCTGCACTGAGCATCTCTGCTGTGATGCTTCTGTGACCCTGCGCTCCCTGGTCCTTCCCTTATCTGGTGCCAAAGAGTACCTAATCTTGGCTCTCTGTTTAATCTTGTCAGGTGGGGAGTGAGTGGACCCCGAGCTCTGCAAGGGCATTGATCCCATGGGAATCCTCCCCTTCATCCCCTGCCTGACAGCATCTCAGTGGTTTGTCCCGCCTGTCTTTCCTTCAGGCCATTCATTCCTGCCTTCCTTCAACCCATAACCTGCTCTTTTACTTCTTCAAGCATTAATATGGATGTTTTCTTGTGCCACTATTGTCCTTCAGCTTAAATAGCTTTTCCCTCCCTATTTACCCTCCAGATGTATTTATAGAAAAAAAATCACATCACCTCCAGTTTGTTCTACCAAGGCCGACCAAGCTATGTTCTTCTATCCTGCTTTTATACCATGTGCCCTTCATTCACTAGCACACTCAGGAGCCCCTCTCTGCTCCTTTTTAACCTTCTTTAATATGAGTGACCCTGGGCAAATAATTTCTCCATCTATAGAGAGGACACAATGACTATCCTGTGGCATGGGGTGGGGTTATTGTAGAATCATAGAATGGTTTCTGTGCCATAGGAGGTATAGGAGCTTTCTCCTTTCCAGCCCTGGGGGCTTATTTCAATACTCTGAATTAGCATCTGAACAGAAACATAAACTGAAGAGATACGAAGTCCTTGTTTCCCCTCCTGGTGGGCTCCAAGCTGTCTTCTGCTGGGTGATGGGCTGTGTACCCTCCATCTGCTCCTGCTGCCTCCTGGCTTTGTGCTAGCCTCAAACATCTTCAGCATGAGGTCATGAATGAAAGGAATTGGTATGGGTCACAAACCCGCCCTGCAGGGAGCTCTGCTGATACCTTCCCTCCAGCCTCATTTTTCCCATTCCAGGACTTTTGGCTGGGTTTGGGTTCTCCCACTCCCTACACATTCCTGATTGGGTCACCATCTTCCACAGAGCACTAGCACTAAGAGCAGAGAGGTGAGACTGCCCTGTTCCCTTTGCCTTTCTCTTTCAAGACAGTTATCACATTAGCCTGTGAGGATAAACCTACTATGTGTTGTAACCCCTCTTTCTTTTGTGT
The DNA here is from genome assembly GCA_025447955.1 of Psilopsiagon aurifrons. Classification (NCBI taxonomy): domain Eukaryota; kingdom Metazoa; phylum Chordata; class Aves; order Psittaciformes; family Psittacidae; genus Psilopsiagon; species Psilopsiagon aurifrons. The sequence goes on along the minus strand of JAOEHY010005579.1, from coordinate 78,952 downwards.
GTACAGCGTTCGTCATCCTTTTCTTTCTACTCCTGCTTTGCAGCCCCATCTGCTGAGATGGCACAAGGAACAGAGCGCACCTAAAAGCAGGGGATGCATTTGCATGGATAAACAGCCGCTCTTGAACTATTCCCATCCAAGGTAAGAGACATTTCAGGGGAGACCATGACAGCCTTAAGCACCAATTCTGTTGACAAGGGAGAACACAGCAGATTTCAGCTCGAAAGCGGCTGTTTCAAGAGAGGAGTGCAGCACAGCTTAGAAGTGCTTATGTCTGGAGCGCGGATGTTTACACAGGGGAATAGCACGCTCACCTTGCTATTAGAGCACAAAACAAATGTTTGCCGAAGTAAGTGCGGATCCCGAGCTCAGGTTTTGGGTTGGATGTGCAGCACTGGAGCAGACACGCAGGGAGGCGCTGCATGAGTGAGAGCTGCACCTTCAACGCTCCGGAGGTCGGGAGGCAGAGCTGGGTCCGGAGGAGCTGCTCCCGGTCTCTCCTCGGGAGCAGGCGGTGCAGGGGAGCAGGCTGAAGGGCTGGGCCTGGTTGGCTGCATTCCCAATGAACGCCGGGCTGGGGGAGGCATGACCCAATCTCATTTCTCCAGTATTAAATGCCATAAAGTGGTGAAAAAACTGCTTTTAACGTTATTCTCATCAGACAAATCCGCTCTCCCTCTCTTTTACTTGTCCCAAGCAGACTTGGTGAAGAAACCCCTGATAGAATTCCTCTCCTCTCTATTTTAATCAAAACAATACATTTTCACACCACCAAATTCCCATCACACTCACCTGAAGCTTTGGAGAAAGTTTTGGGGCTGGCAGCTAGGATTAACTGCTGTGTGGAGGTGGAAGCTCGTGCCTCTCTGCATCCAGTGATGGTAAGACATGGCCATAACTTCTCTGGTAGTTAAAGGAGATACATCCCCTCTTGGCCACGCTGCTGGCATGCCACTGCGGATGCTGTTCCTGCTGTGACAGAAAGTGGCTCTGGTGGCTGAGTGCTTCTCCCATGGCGTGGGGATGAGGAAAAGAGGAAGAGGCTGGAAACTGGGGTGGCTTCTGGCTCAGGGTGGGCTGATGAATGTGTTCTATGGGGTAAGAGTATGATCCTCGGCAGTGAGGATGCGTCCCGGGGAGATGCTGTGCTGCTGATGGGAAGGGCTCGTGTTGGGAGTGCTGCAGAGTAGCACGGCTGAGAGGACGAATTCCCCATTGCATTGCAGCCATTGACTGAATTTCACAGCAAGCACCAGTTTTCAGGCCATAAGCAGGGAAGAGAATGGACTCGGCTCTCATCTGCCATGGGGTAACAGGAACAAAGAATATCCAACAGCTCCATGAGAGCCAGATGGTGCTGCAAGGCAGCCTCCTTGGGTCTAACTGTGGTCCCTGGGAGGACCTGCATCTTCCAGGAGCTGAAGGCCCCCTCCAATTTACCAGGACCCCCTCTTCCTTCGTGGCAGTGCCCTGGAGGCACACGGACCTTTGCAGGGGTCACACACAGGTTTGAGGGTCCTGCCCCAGCGAGGTGTGTTTGTGTAGTCTTTGTGGCAGCAAACACGGGTGACTGTGGGGATCAGAGGGAGCTGGCTGCCAGAAAGGCTGTGAATAAAGGCTGCTGTTGTGGTTTCTGTGCTGGAGCCTGTGGGCTGGGGAGGAGGAGGCAAACCAAAATATTTATACCAGAAAATGTGCACTTTTTTTGCGCTGAAGATTGAGCATCATCCCAGCCCCTCCATATGGGCTCGTAAACGTTGCTTACCTGATTTCCTTCTCTCTTAGGGAGAATGGAATGTGACTTGTGGGGGGAAGGCAGGCAGCTCCCATAGCTGGACTCTGGGGATACAAGGGCTGCAGTGGCTGCGGCTGCTCTTCCTCTGCCCCTTATGCCCCAGTGCCCTTGGCTGGAGCCTGGGGCTTCCTTCCTTACTGTCAGTGCTGATTCATGGGAGGTGGCAGTGGCCCATCTCATGTGGACCCCAGGCTTGGCGGGGGGGGTCCTCAGTTTACCCTGCTGCTGTGTCCTCTTTTCTGTGGCTGGGATGAGGGGCATTGCAGTGGCTGGGCTGGAAATGCAGCACCATTAATCAAGGCTGTGGGAGCAGGGATGCCTGGGGTTGCTGGTGTGTGCCACTGGATGAGACCAGTGTGTCTCCCTCAGAAGCTGAGTGCATTGAGCCTTTGGAGCTTTTGAGCTGAGCTTTGGTGCATCCTGCATTAAGGCTGCAGCGGGCTGACGGCTTCCTGACCCTCGCTGGTCTTTGAGAGAGATGCTGAGGCTCTCTGCAGTGACTCCTGTGTTATTCAGCCTCCGTCTGTGGCTGGCTGGGAGCTGACCCTCTCTGACTGGTGTGGCTCAGCCCTAACCGCGGCTCTTAAAGCATGGGAGCTTGAGGCCCTTCCCATGGAGCCCAGCCAGCATGGGCACGCTCATTTTGTGATTACGCTGCAGAACGGTGGCATTAAATCTTCCAACCTGTGCACCGGATACAGCCCCGCATCCTTTCACTGCCAAGGTTTCAGATGGTCACAGTTAACTGCCTTCCATCATCGCTATGCTCATAAATCTTCTGTTACCCTCTTTCAGGAGGGCTCCTGCTGTCACCCACAACAGTGGGCACTCTCTGTCTCCAGCAGTGTGTAATCTCCTCCTGCTCCCCTCATCCTGTGGTCCCTGCGCATCCCTGCTGCCCACACTTCCACTGGCTGTTTTACACGTGTTATCTCACCCCTATTATCCATTTCTTCTGCAAAAGGGACAAACCCTCTGCAGGTGCAACAGTGCCGGCTGGGCAAGTTTCCCTGTTGTTGCTTTCCCATTACTCCTTCACCCTTGCATCTAATACCTGACACCAATGAATTCCCCTCTCCCAGGCACGGGTCTCACAGCTCTCGTCCTGCTCAGCCAGGCAGGGCATGATTTGGCCCTTCAGCACGCCTTGAGGTTTTGAATGACATCTGTTACTTTCTTCCAATTCCCAGCTCTGTTTTGCCATGTTCCTGGCTCTGTCTGCCCAGTGGTATTGATTAGACTTTTTATGGAGTGAGTGTTCTTCCTGTATTTAGTTATCATGCTAGGCACATTGCTGTGCTACAAGAGCTGTATGATTAAAACAAGCTGGAAAAGAAAGAAAGCAGAAAAGCATCCACATAAACCCAGACCTTATGTCCTGCTCTAATTGCCTGCAAGTAGAGATGGCATATAAACATTTTTTGAGGCTTCTCTCTTCATTTTTCAGAGCATTGCTTTCTGAAGACCTCTGGCCCTAAACCCAGGCTGATAAAGGATTCTTTTGCATATATAGAGAAGGCTATAATTATTTCCTCATTCCCTTGGAGCATGGTAAACCCATTCCTTTCTTTTCCCTAGGAAGTGGAGTAGCATGAAGTAGTGATGTGAGTTTTACTGTCTCAAGGACTGGCTGCGTACAAAGCATATTACAGGTTTGTGTAGGAGGGGACTCTGATTTCAGTTTCTGGACACTGGGATTTAAGGTGGCAGTAAAACCTTTGCAGCCCCTACAAGAGCCACTGTGGCACAGCAGCAGTGACCTCAGGGCCGATGCCTCTCAGCTGATGCTTGACCTGGTAGCAGGACGGGAGAGTACATGGGGGGCTCCCTTCTCAGGACACAGAAGAGAAGACGTGGTGATGGGACCCCTCACCTCCAATACTTGTGGTGAAGCAAAGCACCACACAGAGCACCTGGGTCACCAGTTTTCAGCCAGTTTTAAGGGTTGTCTCTTGTGATGGGATGGGAGGTGCCTTGTGAGTGCTCCTCCATCCAGAGAGCTGCCAGATTTAAAAGAGGGGGTGAAGGAGGCACTGAAGGGGTCAGTTTGAAAGACACCACAGCAGAAAAAGCCAGAAAGCACCACAAGCTTTATGAATGGCAGCCAGGAGTTGATTAGCACTGATTGCTAACTATGGACCATAGCAAGATGCTGGAGCTCAGGGGTCAATGGGGAAGCAAAGGTGAAGCAGCCGTGAATCAAGTAGAATGGTTTTAAAGATGGGGTAAATGCAGACAGCGTGGCCAATGCTTTGGGAAGGTGTCCTGGAAAAGCAGGGCCAGCCTTGGCAGAAAGCACGGGGCCACCGATGCCTGAAATGCAACTGAGGATGGGAGCCAGCAGAGGGAAGAGCTGCTGAGCATCAGATTTAGTTCATCCAAGTGAGGAGATCCCAGGAGCTGTTGTGGGGCAGACCCCTCTCCCTGGCTTCCATGGGGAATACAGAAACTCATCCACTCCGCTTACAGCCTCTCCTGCCAAAACGTTTGTATTTGGGGTATGGACACCTGCCAGCTAAATTTGGGTTGGCCTGAACAACAATCTGAGTGGCCAGGCAGCCACAGGAGATGGAGCCGGGCTTGCACACCATCTGTCTGAGCTAGTGGAAGGCCTGTGGCACCAGCCCCAAAGGGAGATGACCCTTGCACTTGTGCTGGGGCAGACCCCTGGGTTAAGGGTGTCCCTTCTGGCCAGGAGCCATCGGGGAGGCACACCAGTGGCACCGGGAGAAGCAACCGTGTCTGGCACTGCTGCTCTTCCCGAGCAGGAGGTTGGTTGGGATGCCAGGCTGGAAACAGAGAGCAGTCCTGAATTCTGTGGGTGCCAGAATGGAAGGAAAGCACTGATCCTGGGCCAGTTTTCCAGTCCATTTGGTTTCTCTGTGGCTTGATGGGGACATTAAATGGCAGGCGTTATGTGCCAAGCTTGGGCATCACATCCCTTGTGGAGAGGCCAATGATGAGTTCTCAGGCACTGACACAGTGTTAGTCACTAGCAAAGCTGACTGTAGTTGTAAAGGATTCTATCTGCAGTGACAGAGCCAGCATCCACTGCGGGAGCTCATGGTACAGTCCTTCCCCAGCCCTGGCCCAGGTTGTTTGGGCTTGAGACAGAGGATTTGCTCTGTGGACTGCAGCAACAATGGGAGAAAACACTTCTGCCAAGTGGCCCTTCCTTGCTGAGCTGCAGGAGGGCTGTCACATCGCTTGCATGATGGTGAGTAACCCAGGGACAGCAGAGGAAGCACTGCGCGTCTCTGGTCTGCCCTAGTCCAGCCCCAGGCGCTCCCTGCTCCCAGCAGATGATCTTTAAACAAGGTATGTTTTTCCCCTGTACTTGCCTGCTCGCTGCCTGGGTTTCTAGTAAGATCCCTGCAGGTTTTAAGCAAAGTTTCCCAAGTTAATCCCCATGAACACAACCATCAGAGAAAGCCTTGTTTTTGCAAGGCTGTGCCTTACACTTGTTAGGAGGTGAGCAGCAGCAGCTCCCACTGAATAATCGTTCTCATTAACTCATCTTTGTACCTTCCCTTTGCTCTCCCCAAAATGCAGCCTTGAGTACTGCTCAAAGCAAAGCAAACAAACCAGACAAAGTGGTCAAGAAGCAGCAGGACCAGAGGGGCTAGAAGCTCTTCTACTTTCTTGTTCCATAGATGGATAATGTGCCTCAATTCCTGGTCCCTGCTGGGTCTGAGGATACAAACTGAGCCAGCAGCACAAGCTCCAGGGCCATGGCTGAGGTCACCATCCCTCCCATCCCTTCATCTCTCCATCAGAGACCTCAATACCACTGCCTCAAAGCTGTCCTGCTTCTGTTCCCTGATGGAACACTGCCCACATCCCCTGGGGCTGGGTTTATTGTTAGGAAAACTCTCCTAAGTTGAATGTGAGCTTTGCCTTCAGGATGTTTTGGGATATTCTTTGCAGAACCCAGAGCCACTGGCAGGGCACTCTTAGGCTCTGGGCTCAGCTGTGGGTCAGCAGGTCAGGGTTGTAGTCCTGGCTCTGCTACTGGTTTCAGCGGCATAAATGATGTGGGATCCCAAGGGCCGCTGAGTCCTGCAAGTTACAGAGGCGAGTTCCTTGGCCATCTTTAGAGATGCCACCAAGTGAGCAGCTAGGACTAACCCTAGGTCAAGGGTTTCAATCTCAGACCACAAAGTTAGTTCCTGAACTCAGGTTTTAGCATGCTCAGTGTGGTGCCGGTGTCTGTCAGGCATCTGGAGCTCTCACCTCTCTCCTGCCTCTGTCTCCACTTCCTAACAGCCCTTCTTTGCCTCCTGCCATCCCCAAGACCCAGCCTCCTCCCAGCCTCTCCTGAGCTGCTCCAGCATTCAAGGGAGGGAATTGCATGTGGTGTACTGCTGCCTTGGACTGCAAACAGGGAAATACTCCAAACAACCATGCAGGGGAAGATGAGTTCTTCCTGTGAAGAAGCCTCCAGGAGCTGTGGGCAGAGGAGAGAACAAAAGTAACAGGGTTCCAGGCAGGACAGGGAAGGTGGGTCAGGGGACTGTGTTCCTTTCTGTGAGCCAGTGATGTGGCACTCAAGGATGAAGGAGATGTGGTCATATGAGAGTGATGGAGAGAGCAAAGGACTTGGGTGATGGAGTGATTCCTATGAGATCTGTGGGAGCAGCACTGCAATAGAAGCTGAGAGGTGCCGGGGTTGTTCTGTGGTGTGGCTGAAAGGTCCCGCTCCTGTTGCCACACTGCAAGCTGTTCCTTGGTGTTCATATCTGGCTGAGGACTCCCCCTTCTGCAAGTCCTCAGCCTGTCAGAGAAGCAGGATTCCTGGGAGCCCCGTGTGAAGTGAAGGTTCTCCCTCCTCCTGCTCTTCTCGCTGCATGTCTCTGGGACACTGAGCAGTTCTGACTCGTGTATGAGCAATGGTCTCCTGCTGACGAGGAGCATACGGCCAGCAAGGGTGCAGAGGGAGAAGCGATAGATTATTCTTAATTGACCAGAACAGATGACGCTGACCTTCAGAGAACAGAGCCATGAATCGTCAGACAACGGAGTGAATGCCATGTGGTTTTACTGTCCTCTGCCTTTAAAGGCCTAACCTCCGTCACCTCATCCTGCTCTTGTTAGAGAATAGGGACTAGGGGGATCTGCTGCACAAAGCCCTGACTTACAGGTGTCTCTCAGCTACAAGTTGTGAGCACACATGGGTTTGCACGCATGGGGAGCAGACAGACAGACAGACATGGGACAGCAATAGGTGGCGGGACACAGTCTCCACCAAGGCTTTCTCTAGGCTTTTCTGAAGAAAGGAAATCTTCTATGATCAGGAGCATCACGAAGGAGCTCTAGAAGAACCTGTTATCTTTCTGTTGATGACCTGATAGCTCAGCTTGGGGATACACACTACACATTCCTGTTTGAAGAGTGAGAATTTGAATGGGAAGATTTGATAAGCCTTGGGTTGTTGAGGCCAAATTACCCTACAGTCCTTGTAGAGCTCCATCATTGACGCAGCAGGGACTAGTTCAGCTGGATAAGGGACCTGAAGGATTCCAAATCTCTTGCTGCTTTCAAAGCAGGGCACTATGCTCCTGCCAGGACAAAGGAAGATGGAACAGGATCTGCCTTTCCCTCTGCTTGAACAAACCTCATCCTTGATGTGGCTGGGATTTGGGGCATAGCTGCCTGTAGCTGCGGCTCCAGGGCTTGAGCTGTTGAGGAGGGATCAGAAGCCATGTGTGATGGGAGGGTATTTCTGTGTGGTTTCCACTTCTGAAAAGTTGTTGATGTGGGAGGATTTCTATCAGATGCTTGGTCACTCTGAGTCAATGAGGCTGTGTTGATGTGCAGCCTTGCCCCTCCTTCAGACTCTTGGTTGTGCTCAGTACCAGCTAAGAACCAAGAGAAGAAGATACAAGTAGAAAGGAGGAAAGAAACAAACAAAAGCTTTGCTGCCTGTGACTGTCAGCCAGTTTCTCTGTGGGCAAAGCCAGCAGCACATCCAGGGTTTGTTTTTCCAGGCCTCAGCATTTCCAGGGAAGAGCTGGGGGTTTGTATCTCTTAGGACCTGGAAAAGGCAAGTCCAGACCCTGAGCATCTCCAGGGTCTGCCAGAGCCAGGAAAGCAAGTGGCAAGAGGGGCCAGTGTGTCAACAAGCGACTCAGTAACTTAACTGCACTCTGAGCATGATAACCTCTCCAGGAGCTGTGAATGTGGTATCCTCACTGCTGTACTGCTGTGCCTTGGTGCTCATCTCTCCTCTCTGCTCTTAGGGCAGGAATAGATTCCATGGAATAAAGGAGAGTAACTCCCACCACGCTGCTTGGTGTCAGCTCCCTGACAAACCACATCTGCAGAAGGGAGGCAAGGTTTCCAGAGGGCGGCACTGCTGGCTTTGCTAGTAGGCAAGACAAGCTTCTGCCTGGCAGCTCCATCATTTGCCATCTGCACGGTGCTAGGGAGGAAGAGGGGATGAGGAGTGACAGGTTGGCTCTCTGGGTGGTATTTCTGCACAAAGAAGGCACCAGGAGAGAGCCAAGGAAACCTGGGGGTGATTTGCAGTACTGGAGAGTTGTCTAATGGCAGGAGGTGCCCTCCCAACTCTATATCAGCTTGGGCTGCCCCGTGAGATGCCTCAAGACACATGTGGAAGTGTTAGGGGGTGGTTTTGATGGCCACTCACCTGTGTTTCAACTGATGTGCCCAGATGTCCCCTGTGGGCATTCTCAGTGAGCCCGTGAAATCTGCAGCTTGGTGGCACCCAAAGCTACCCCCATTTGCAAGCTGCACATTGTCTTTGCTACAGCAGGTTTATTGCTAGGCTGCCCTCCTGCTCTTCCTGAGCAGATCCTCCTCCTTTCCTTGGCACTCATCATGGATCCATCCTGAGCCATGCTCAGCCTTGAGCCTTGTGGCTCCAGCCTTGGAGAGCAGAACCTTTTGCCTACAGAGCAAAGGGCTTCATCTGAATGATGGGTGTTTCGAAAACATTTGGTCATGGGAACACAGGGATGTCTCTGAGTGTCATTTCTCTCAGTGGGACAAGGTGGGCTTTGATCATAACTTATCTGGCTACACAACCATCCTGAATGTGCCCAGGCTCAGGCTGTGCATCAGAGGCTAATTAAAACCCAGAGCCTTTGATGCAGGGTGATGGGACAGAGCATGATTCCTGCTGGTCGTGGGGATCAGTGTGCTCTGAGGAGCTGCTCCCTGCAAGGCTGCCTGGGTTGGAAACTGTGCCAGCGGGGTGCTCAGGAGAAGCAACACTGGCAATGGGTGGGCAAGGAATAGCAAAGCAGTGCAGTGCCTTGGGTAACAGAATCTGTGCATTCCCCTGGCTGATGGGCTGCAAAATGCTTCTGAGTTTACTGTTCTGCTGATTCCTTTTTGATCTTTGTCCTTTCAAGGAAAAAATCCTGCAACTCAAACTTGATTGTGGACCTGGAGCAGCTGGGCTGAGTAGATCCATGTAACAGCAGCTTCTGTCTTGTGGTTTCATCATAGAGATCAGGTTGGTAACATCAAGAGCTGAGTGCAGGGAACATCCCCTGCTAAAATAGTAGCATCTGCACACAGGGATGCATGCAGGAAAGTGATTCCCATGCATTGACTGTCAGTGTGGCCTGGATCACCTTCACATGCAGAGTGGCAGAGGACAGGGGTGCTACAGCTGGCAGGGGATGGTGTCTGTAGAGGGCACATTGTCTGACAGTGCAGAGATCATAGAAAGCAATTTTGCAGGAGCGTGAACCCTGGATCCTGTGGTTCCAGCTCCAGAGCCACCAGAGCTGCAGGGCCTGGATGCATGGGGACCTTTATATCACAACTTGGTGATCTTTATATTCCAGTCCTGCAACACGTCGTGCTCGGAGGCACTGATGTCCCCAGGCCGGCAGAGCTGCGGTGGTCAGCAGCGTGCTGCAAAGACTCACAGAGTCCAGGCTCAGCAGGAACTGTCTCATTTCTCCTGCTGTCACATCTCTCTCAGGTCCTGCTTATGCTGCCAGGCACAGCTTTGTCTTTGCAAACTGATTTAGTGCTGCTGTACCTGGGGCTTATGCAAAACACGTCTCCGGGAGGGGGGAAAAAGGCATCTAAATCACCTTGGTGGTGTTGGATTCCCAGGGTGGGAGCTCCAAGGACTGCAGTGGAGGTGGGGACAGCGCTTGGACCCAGCTGATGGAGCTGCTCTGCAGCAGACAGGCAGATATCAGCTCTGTGGTGTTTGCTCTTTATGTGTGTCCTGGGTTCCTGACACAGCCACCAATACATGCACAACTACAGCCTGCAAGCAGGACTAGCAACGGGCATCTTCTCCAAAGGCATTGGAGCAATGCTAGGGTGGTTGGGAGCACATGGGGATGGCAGGGAGCACCATGAGGATGGTTGGGAACTGAGGAGGGCAGGTGCCATGGTGATGAGACCCATCAGAAGAACTTGGACCCTGCTGCTCTGTTTGGAGAGCATTCCAGATCTTGCTGATCCTCAGATGCCAGCCTTAATCTTCCTTGACAGCATGCTTTTGAAATCCAGCTCTGAGTCACAGGGGCCCCTTTCCCATAGTCCCCACTGCGTGCACACTGAATTGTGCATAGAGGATAATCGTGAGGGCAAGCCCCTGTGTGAGAAGGAAGAGTGTCATCAGAAGGGATGTCCAAGAGAAACAAGTCTTAGATCCTTCTGCAAATTACTCCTCTTCCAGTAGTTCCATCAGTGACTGCTGCTTATGTATTTTTCCAGGGCTTTCCACAGATTTATACAGATTTCATTTTATAAATATGAATTAAATTGGAGACTTCTGGGTTAAATCCTTTAAGTGGTTGTTATTTTACTTCTTCCACTTGGGATTTCTGGAAGAATGCGGTCTTTACCACAAATATAAATGACAAGAAAGCACAGGAAACATTGACAGCTTTTCTACCTTTATTTCTGTCCTGGTTTAGGCTCAGCCAAAAACCAAGTACCACACAGCCAGTCATTCCCTTTCCACCCGTGTGTGGGATGGGAAGGAGAATCATAAAAGGTAAAACTCATGGGTTGAGATAAGAGCAGTTTAGTAACTGAAATAAAGTGAAATGTAATAATAATAGAAATGATAACAATAACAACAACAATAATAGGAAAAGAGAGGAATAAACCCCAAAGAAGTCAAGTGATGAACAATGGGATTGCTCACAGCCCACTGACCAGTGCCCATCTCATCCCTGAGCAGCAACTGGTAGCTCTCAGCCAGCTCCCCCCAGTTTCTATACTGGGCATGATGTGCTGTGCTATGGAATATCCCTTTGGCCAGGTCAGGTTGGCTGTCCTGTCTCTGCTGCCTTCTTACTTCTTCTGCCCCTCCCCATTGGCAGAGCAGGAGAGGCTGAGAAGTACTTGATTTGCAGTAAGCACCCTGAAGAGTTTCCCTGCTAAGAGAGCATGGCAAAGGAGCGACAATGCAGCTTGCCTAAGTGGAGGTTTTATATTTTGGTGGGGGTGGAAGTTCACTGAGGATGATGAATGACTGGGAGTAATGCTGCATTCCCAATTATCTGCCATCTTTTCCAAAACATACGTATGAGAGAATGAGCCCGCAGCAGTCTCAGCTGAAACGATTGGTCTTGGAAGCAGTTATTAATTCTTAATCATGTAATAAGCCTCACGAATGCTTGCATTATTTGAGGTGGATGAGCTAGCAGGCGATGAGAGCATGAGAAGCATGCCCCGAACAACGGATACCGAGAGCTGCTGTGCCCTCCTGAATCTGAGAAGTTAGAGCTTCACAGGAGGGTTAAAAAGGGGAAATACTGACAGAGATACCAATCAAGCTATTCTGCGTGCAGCCCAGTGATGCTGGGGCTCTTTATGCTGTGGAGCTTCTCCAGAGTCTGCAGTGGGGGTTACCAGGGCTCAGGAATTGCTCTGGGGTGGCAAAGTTGGGTCTCTCCTCCTTCTGCTCACTGTTCTTTGTTCATCCCACTCATGGGATGGACCTCTGTTGCCACCTCTCCCAGGGTTCACCCACACACAGCTCTTGGAGACAGAGAACAGGATGGAGGAGCAGAGGGAGGTAAGAGGAGGGGAGATGAAGAAGTTTCCAGTTTGGAAAGTTGTTTTAAAGCTAAAAAAAGGGAAAACTAAAATCCCCCACTGGGAAACCCCTGGGAGGATGCTACAAAACAAGGCTGAGTAGCTTCTTTGGATCCTGTGGAATTTAACACAGATTTGTCATCTAGGTGTCATACCCACCAGAAATGTCTCACTCTCTATTAATAGTTTCATAGATTTCAGAGATTTTCCAGCTCAAAAGACCATTCTGTTCATCTCTTCTTGCAGAATTGGGCTATTCCTGTATCAAACCATCTTCACTGTCCAAACAGAAGCTTATCTTTCCGAAGGATCTCCGCTGAGATTTAAACACGTCCGGGCACAGAGAATCCATCATGTACTTGGTGGATTTTCGCAAAGGCTAATTGCTCTCGCAGTTAACTGTGTCTTTCTGCTATCAAGCCTTCCAGCTGCTGCCTTTGATCCTGCAGACAGGGATTCAGTCAGGTTAAAGAGCTCTTAATCATGAGGTTCCCTGTCTAGGGACTTGTTCACTTCAGCAGTGTTTAGTCAGTGGTCTGCTGACCTGTGGCACCTTTCTCAAAGGGTTTTGACAAGGAGCCTGGGAGCAGCTGGCATGTCAGGAAGCTTCAATTAATTGTACACAGGTCACCACCAGAAGAATAGCAGAGGTCTGGTAGAGGGAAGGAGTCAAAACTGTTGGTTTGTGGGTCTTTGGAGAAGCAGAAATGGGATGCGGTCGTGGCAGCGGCTGCACCCATGTGTGGGAAGGTGTGGGAGCAGTCAGGAGCTGCTGCTGGATCTGGTGGAGGTGGCACAGTGCTGGAGTGCTCCTCCTTGCTATTTTCCAGAGAATCAGCTACAGAGAGTTGTGCCAAACCTCATAATTAAGAGACGGTGAAACCTTCCCCTTGCTGCAACGGCTTTTCCATGTGGCTTCTTATGCCTGCATCCTGAGAAGCTGATTTAGAAGTGTTGGGACTGGGATGTTTTGATGAGGTGTTGCTTTCACACCCCACTGCTTGGGAAGCCCATGTCTTAATTGAAGACCTGGAGGGACACAGCTACTGCGCTATCCAGGGGCACCTCTGCAGCATCTGTGACCTGGCTCCCAAAGTGGGATGAATGCTGGTGCAGGACCCCCTGGGTGCCAAGCTCTGCCCTGAAGGGTCCAAGGACAGGGCTGATTCCTGCAGAGGTGAAGGAGGACACACTTCTAGTGCAGAATTATTCTTCAGGCTCGTGCTGGTTCTGCCTGGAGATAATTCACCATGAGACAAGTCTCTGTTCTGCACTGGGCTGTATTGTGCGGTGATTGTCCTTGAAGCCTAAGTAGCTTGGATGTTTGACTCCAGCCCCAACAGTAAATGAATGCAGCTATGGAACTGCTGCAGTGGAGCTGCTCAGCTGTTTGGTTTGATGTAGCAGCTATATTTTTCTCCAAATTAAAACATACTCTGCTATCCGTTCTGCCAGCTCAATGCTCTGATTCATGTGAATCTGCACATGGCCTGTACTTCATAAGTGATAACAGCATCATGCATTAATTTAGTTAAATTTTGTGAGACAACATCCCAATAGACATGCTCAGTGCACAGATGATGACAGAAATCTGTATTTTTCAAAAAGAGCAGCAAATCTAATCTGTCCTTTCTGGTGGAGAACTTCATGAGTTGCACAATCTCCAAATGCTCAAGTCATTAACCCTAATTAGTGGAGCTAGTTACACACAGATTTACATTTGTAATGGGGAAAGCAAGATATCTAGATATTTACATAAGTATGTAGTAATTTTATTCACCCTTCTTCTCCCTGCAGAAAGCAGTGTGATCCGAAAGGAAGAAAGTCCAAGAGGCCTTGCATGCGTGCTGTACCCTGGTTTCTGACTGCCAAGCAGGTATGAGCTGTGAAGCTTGGTTTCAGTAATGAAGCATTTTCTCTTAGTTTATTACGAGCAGGTTAGAGGTGATGTGATAATGGTCTGGAAGTACCTACATCCTAGGGGAGCTTCTGGGAGGCTCTTTAATCTCTCAGACAAGAGCATCATGAGGCTGGAGAGTTAGCCTGCAATAAGGTTAAAGTTACGGCACGCAATGTGAGTCTAATTACCAGAGGAGCAGGTCCCTGAGGGTAGTGTGTGCTGCTTTCATCCAGGCTTTGGGAAAGTGACTCAGAACCACTGGTGGGATCCTTAGGGGAGCTCCAGGAAGCAGTTCCCTCTGCCTGCCCCTAGTGAGCCATCAGGCAGAGTGATTGCATTTATCCGGGCTTGCAGGTGGGACTGGGTTGTTGTATATTTGTCCCAGGGTTTTGGACAATTGCTTTCTTTCCAGCTTACTGTTTGATGTGTGGTTCACAACAGTTCCTGGGAATTTATGATAGCCTGGGAAGCGCTGGTGAGTCAGGAGGCAGGCAGTCATTAATTCCCAGTAATGCCTTGGACTGAGTTCATTACTGTTATCAGAAGATGAAATGCTGTGAAAAGTAGATTTATTGATGTTTCTCAAGCTGGTGCAGTTTGCCTTTGGAAGACACAGTGCTCGGGGGAAAAGCAGTGCCAGGGCATCGGCAAGTGAGGAGCCTGAATCCTCTTGCATCAGTTTGCTCAACACAGAACTGTTTGCTGTGTGTTTGAAGCAAGAGGTTGTATCAAGGTCACTCCACTGAGATTCAGCTTTGCAATCCCTGTGAAAGGAGAGCTCTCGCTCTCACTGTCCTCGTAGATCTTTTTTTACTTCCCTTCACAGGTAAAAGGCAGGTCTCGCAAGCTCTTGCTTAAACAATAAAAGCTTTTCAGAATGGGACTCTTACAAAGTGTCCTGCTATAAAGAGCTGCTCTGAATCAGAAACTGCATCTGTTCCAGAAATTGCCTTTGCCTTTCTCCCATCCTCCCTCGGGTTCAATCCTTGCCTCTGTTTCAGTGCCATGAGGGCAGTTTGGTGGTTGAAGATGGATTCGGGGCTGTGCTTCCCATACTAGACCCTTCAGGCTGCTGAGGAGGAAAAGGAGACATGCCCATTTGAAAAGCATGTAGTGAGTTACAGTAATATTAATCTGTCAGTTGCCATAAATCCTTCAGGAGCCACCTTCACAGAGTGTTTCCCTCCTTTTTCAGTGCCAAATGCAGTGTTTCCCACTGGCCTCCCAATCCACATGGGAGCAGCAACACCATTTAATTCCTCTGCTCCATGTGTTGTCACACTGGGCTTGAGAGGTTAATCTTGGTTTGAATTCCATTCCTTTCCAGCAACCTAATATGCAGGTGGAGTGTGTCATGGTCATCCTCCCATCCTCAGTTAGTGCCCTGGTGTGCCACAGGCATCCCAGAATGGACTGAGACCCCGGAGGACAGTGGGACTGTTCGTACTCTGATGTGGGATGCGGATTAATTCAAACACTGACGGGGAGACAAAAGCCCCCATGCAGACAGGAGGCTGAGCAAACAGAGACAATGATCCCTGGAAAGTTTTATGAGGATATAAAAACATCATTATAAATGGTCATGAATATTTCATGGCGGGTGTAGCACTGGTGTGATGTATCATAGAGGAGTGATGGGGTTTTTCGGCATTCGGATGCAAATGGGGAACCTGTTCTATATTTTGCAGGTTTCTCCCCAGACACGCTATGTTTTCTGAAAAGTAGATTGACTGGGAGCTTTTGAGATGGGAAACTACTTTAGGGCTCTGGTTAGAGTCAAAAGAAAGAACAGGCTGTACCAGAGGATTGTCGGCGCTAAAGATGAAAAAATCCCACACACATAAAGTAGTCCATTTCCTGAACTGTTGGGGGAAGCAAGGTAGGAGTTACCTAAGAGAAAGCATGTGCTGTGCTGTCATTGGAGCTGGGAACTGAGTCTCTATCAGGTAACAGCAGCCCCTCTGTGCTGGGGACTTCGAAATATGGGGTGGCTGTGGCACAGTGCAGCCACCGGTACCCAGGAGAGGAGGTGAAAGCTAGGAGACAAGTGCTCGTTCCTCACTTACTGCTCACATGTTTGAGGTTGCTTGGAACAAGCAGACAGCAAAAAAATCCCCTTTTGGGAGGGGACGAGTTTCTGAGCTTCACCCAAACTTGAGTACTGGGTTTGCTGTGGTTCAAAGACATGAGCTGGCAAGATGCCTGGCCTGATGCCCTCATCTGAACATCTTCCTCTGCTTGTTTTCTCATTTCTAAGGCAGGGTGGGGAACACTCTGACCCCCAAGTGAAGCTTTGCTGAGGAGGACCTGCAGATATGCACCTGGTAACAGTAAGATCCAGCAAGCTACCAGCTACTGCCACTTCCAAAGCCTGTTTTGCCATCCAGCCTGAGATGGAGAGCATCCCTCCTGCCTCCTCTGTCTGTGGAGAGCAACTCCTTCCTTCAGGGAACATCAGTACAGATACCCCAGCACCGACTATTTCTCCTCTCTGCTTTGCAAGTTGCCAGTGAACCCACAGTGATTTCTTTGGATTTCTCAGCTCCTCCCTGTGATGCTGCTGAACTCATGGCCCCAGTGATTCTTACCCTGTGTGCTTGTTCCTAAACTGGTTGTTCTATGGTTTTGCCCTCCATGCTGCACTGATGGGCTTGGGTGGCCCAGGGCTTTGCTGCTTATTGCCTTTTCAGGGGCTTTTTCCACCACCACAACCCAGGTCTCCTCCTCCCCATTTTAATGTCACTCCTGCCTACTGTGGCTGGGACACAGGACTCACACGCAGGTGTGGATGCTGCTCATGAGAGCACTGCTTTCACCAACACGCCAATGACTAAACAGGTCACAGCCATTTGCAGAGCTGGTGTGCTCAGCCAGATGGCATCTCAGTGGAGTTGGGCCCATCAAACTGCAAGTACCTGTTAAGGAAAGATTAAAAAAGGGAGGGGGGGGGAAATAGAAAAAATGGGCTTGTTTTTAAATCTGTGTCTCAGTGATGCTGTGAGCTAATTTTTCCCACACTGGATGTTGTCTGTTGATGAAAACTCTCCCACAAAGGTGTTAAGCTCACTTGCTGGATCAGAAGTATTTCTTCTTGGAGAGTGCTGATGAGATCGTGCCTTGATCAGCCAAAAGGGGGCTGATGTGAACATGCTTTACTACAAAGCAGTCATTACATTTCTCTTTAGGATTCAAATGAACATCCCCATAATTCAGCTGTGCTGAACTGGCTTTGCAAAGACCCCTCCAGGCATTTGCTTAGGAACTGGTGAAATAACCCTGTCTAATGGCCTCCAGAAGTTAAGTTGCCCAAGCACAAACTGTGCCACGGAGGTCCCAGGAGCTGCGTGAAGCGAACGGAACGTTGGTTTCTATGGCAGTCTCAAGGTAGCAGCTGAAGCATAAACAGGGGGTGGAAAAGGGCTTAATATGCTCACACTCTTTGTTGTTTTGGGCTCTTTATGCCCGTCAACTTGTCACTGCTCCTCCTGGAAAACGTGTGGATGGGACAAGCAGCATTTGTCTGTTTTTTCCATCTGCTCTGCTAACACCTCGGGTCAGGAGGGCCGGGGCTGCCATCAGCAAGTCCCATGCCAAGTGATCAAGGGCAGTGGCTGGGGACTGGATTAGCTGTGCATGGGAGACCCTCCTGCCGCCTCTCTGACTGCAGCAACCTGTAGCACAAGAGCCTCAGGCTTCTTGCTTGCTACAAACAGGAGAGGTCCAGCATCGCAGCCAGGAAGGATGAACCCTAGTTAACTGTTCTACGTGGTGTTCCCCTCATGTGGGAATTGGTGGGATTAAATCCACACATAACAACTATACAAATGCCTGTCAGCTGGAAAGACAGATTTTGGTGGTGGGTGTTCTTCTCCTAGCTCACTGCTGTAAGAGAGGAAGAGCTCTCACTGGGGTGAGTACGTACTCAGGTTTCTTTTGTCATGTTGAGTTCAGCTGCCATGAAGTGTAATGACAAAGACAGCCTGGATCCACTTCAAACTAGGGCAGAGCTCCAGATAGTATTTTCTACAACATTTGAATCAAATCAGACAAAAGGTTTCTCAATTAATTTCCTCCAAGTACAGAGTTATAGTTAAGAGCTCATGGGAGTACTTACATGTTCTGGTTTGTCACTTGTAAAGATATCAGGGAACAGAAAGAGGAACGCTGGTAACCAACATCTTGTAACCACCTGTGAAGGAGCTACAGAGAATTCATCACTGTTAACATCTCAATCCAGCACTGGTGTCACCCCCTTCCCTTTCATGGGGCTTCTCTCACTTCGTCCAAAGCAGGAGCCCAGCTCCACACCCAAGCATCATTACATCAAGGTCTGACTGATTAGGAGCTCCTTCACCAAACGTGTGTACCTTGTCCTGCATTGGTTTGCTCCAATAACTCTGAGTTATTATAGGTAACTGAGATTTACTCTGGTGTTCCCAGTGACTAGCTGTAAAAGAAGACATCTTTTTTACTTGTCCTGTGCTAAGCACAAACGAAGCACTTCCCTTCCGAAAGAATTTTAAGATGAAATAATTAACAGGCAGGAAAACAACCACCAGTTTGGAGCTCTGTGAAGCTGTTTACGCTTCCCTCAGGACCTTTCCTCTCTCTCATCCCATTTCTCCTGCTTCCCTTGCAGTTGATGGCCCTGAGCTGGTACATCACATTCGAGCCTGTGCCTCACTCTGCACGTAAGTAGTGGTGTGATCCTGTGGAATAAATGTGTGTAATGGGAGCCTGCTCCCTGCCCTCCAATGCATTGCCCCCAGCCTTGTGAGCACTCAGCTCATAGGTTTATTATTTATCTTGGTGAGCTGTGTTCAAACCTGACAACCTGACTTCATGCCCCTGAATTACTGCACCAAATCTGTGCGTAAGGACCTGAGCTGCAGCAGTGACTGATATGAATAGGTCTGCCTGCAGCTAAAAATAGAAAGCACAGGGCAAGCTTCCTGGCAGAGCTGTAGTAACTTCTAATAGAAGGTGGCTCGGCGGCAGCAGTTCCCATGGCAAAGCTTCCTCTGATGCAGTGAGGAACGCTGTAGTATGTGCTCAAGCCAATCTTAGACAACAGAGATTCCTTGTGGGAGGTGACCTGTGAGGCACAAAGCCCAATATTGAGGTTTGAAGTTTATTTCTCCACAGCACGGGGGTGCCCAGCCCTGGAGAAATCGCTCCTTGGCTTTGTATTTCTCCATGCCTCAGTTTCCTCTCTGTGAGAGGTCTCCGTGCTGTGATGGATGCATTTGAGGTGCTTCCTTACTGTGCCTCAGGGAATGCTGCAGCTCCTGGGCAGACCTGGAGACCCCGTCCCTGTGGGCCTGTTCTGCTCCATGGCTCCCCCCTGTGCTTTTATCCCCTCCAGATCAGCATTTGCTCGTTCCCCTATTCCCAAACCCAGCAGAAAGATTATACACTTTCTCAGCCCCAGGTATAGCCCTATGGCCTTGCAATGAAGTGATTCCTTCCTTGCAAGGCTGGGCATGTCTGTTGTAACTCTGTAAATCCTGCATCATGGGAAGTTATTTTTCTGTTCATTAGGACTTATTAGCTGTGAAAATCATCCATCTACGCCCCAACTCCCCCAGAGTGCTCGTGCCGTCAGTCATGGCAGTGGTTCATCACAGCGATGCTAATCTCAATGAGTGGCTCATTGTCCCCCATGCTGGAACATATGGTCTCCTGCTTAACCGTGCCCCATGCAAAGGCTTCTGCATGAGGAGCAGCTGTGCAAAGGCTTAGTGGATCTCCCTAGGGTTAGTGGGTCAGTCAAGTGTATTATCCATAAGGAAGAGCATGAGAGACCCACGTGGCAAGACCAGGCAGCAGAAGAGCAGCGAGGGCTCTTGGGAGCGTTGCTGTGGCCCCAGCACAGCTCTCTTCCTTGCCCAGGAGCAACGGTGCTGATATGCAGCAGCCTCTGTGCTAGAGGGTAGCAGCAGGACAGTGGGAGGATGGCACTGAGGGATGCAGGTTGAGGTTTTGGCTGCTGCCGGACTCAGCTGTGTGTTCGTGCAATAGGAAACTGCTGTGGTCTTTCCACCTTAGGCAGAACACTGCTCCTGCATCAAACTGAGCAGCTCCTTGGTGCAGGATGTGATTCCTTTGGAGCTGAAGGGAACTGTCTTGAGACTACTGCTTAGACCACAAAGTAACCCATGGGACTGGGACCTTCACCTGTACGAGTGCTTAGCTCCCGTATCAGCGTAAGTGTAAAGGAATGCTGGCATCCTCTTGGTATGCCCCTCAGCTCACTGGTGCTGCAATAGGGTAGCACAAGTAAGAGGTTGCCCTGGTCTGTCAGAGCCTCATCCTGCCACCTCCCTGGGAAGAAAACTGTAAAACAAAAGGGTGTAATCATTATTTCAAGGCAGAGCTCAGCAGGAGCAAACAATCCAGCTTTTGGGCAAACGAGTTGCAATAGACATGCTGCCATCACCTTCTTGTTCTGCGCTCTTCCCCTGAAGGAAATTTTGGCTGGTTGCCCCTGGGGCTTTTTAGGTGCGAAGTTGCTGGATCAGGCTTAATTGTAGCTCTTACATCAGGTGTGGAAGTGAGCAGCCCCCCGAGGGTTGTGAATGCCATGGACATGCCGGAGGAGGAAAGGGCTGCCAGGAGAGTTTGCAGAGATTAGGGGTGTTCTGTGGGTAAAGACAGCTCTTTGGGATGTGAGTGCTCCACACCTTTGCTCTCCTGTTCCCCTGTTTCTGTCCTGTTCCAGAGCGCTTCTGGGGAGACCCAGGACTGTTGCTTTCCTGGTGCAAACAGAGGCTTTGCTGGGTGAGCACAAAGTCCTCCTGTAGGAAGGCTATCGCTTGGTGTTGTGTTTGTGGTCCATCATTTGTTGCTGTCTCTGCTGTGTACAGATGGAAGGCAGATGGAGATGTGCTTGTGCCTGCCCATGAGCCCTGGTCACTCTCAGATCCATCCCCAAGGCAGCAGCTATCCCCAGAGCCCCTGCTTTGCTCTGGGGATGGCTGATAGGTAAGAGCAGAGTCCAGCCCTGGCACAGTGAACCTCCCCCAGTCACTGCCTAGAAGGTATGGCAGTGTCCATAGGGCACATTTTGGTGCTGCTGGAGTTCAGGCATGCTACTGAATGAGTCTTACTTGATTTGCTGTGATAATGGCTTTAGGACTGTGGTGTGACAGATGCACTGCTCCTGTTTGAACTAACTGAATTTTGGTCCAGCCAAGTAGGCCTAACCAAAGTTAATTCTGTTGTGTGGGGCTGATCTCTCTCAGGGAGAACTCTGCACCAGACTCCCCCCGAAAACCCTGTTTGGCTGGAGGCTGGGCTGATAAGTGGCCAAAACTGCATTAACACAGCAGAAAATCTGACTAAAATCAATCACTTTACGCTATTAATATCTGCAGCCATCAGGGTCTGTTGAGCTCTCCACCCACAGCAGCCGGCTGCACAGTGGTGATATCCCCTTGAGCAGTGACACTTCCCAAGGTTACCCCTCGAGGATGTGACATCGCTTACCTGACACCAGATATCAATGTGTTGGTAAGTGACATTGCTTTTCATGTATGTAATGTGTAAGATATGTAGAGTCAGTTTAAGTGATTATCTTTGTATCCTGTACTGAAAGAGTAGTAAATATTGACTGCCAACCCCTCTGTACTTATTACATGTTTTACATACCTAAGTTCACTGATTAGATCTCAATAAGCTAACTACCAGCTCAGATCTGAGCAACCTCTGGCTCTGTGGCACCCTCGTTGGCATTCATTGAGTTGGAGGTGCACTGTGGCGTCTTTTCTCCATTTCTGCTCTGTGTTTGCCCTTGCTGAGATCCTGCAGCCCGTTGGCTTGGCTCACAGGGAGTTTTCCAGCTTGCCTTAAGTAGGATGGAATTCATTTTTATTTTGGGGTCAGTGTTAGCTCCCCGGTCCTATCCTAGCTAGGAGAGGGTACTAAGATGTTTCCAACACTAAAACAGTGCAGGAGGTGGCATAGCACTGATTCTACCTGGTGTCTTCAAGGGCTGGAATAATAATGGGAGGGATGGGTTGTGAGATAGAGACCTGCTTACAGATGTAAGGTGATGGAAGTGGAGATGCTGCTGTTGCTGTAGCTTGCACCTGGGTTAGGATATACGCTAGTAGTGCATGTATGGTCAGTTCAAAGAAGTTTGATACGCTGCGACTTAAAAGTGGCATCTAAGGGATGGCCATGAAGTGTCTAGGGGGGAAATTAGACTTTACATAGCTGCAAAGACAACCAAGAGCTGGGAGCTGAGCCCTGTTACCTGTATGTGTAGGTCAGCATTGAATTAGAGACCTGGCTGTTTGCTGAGAGCTGATCATACTCGCTGAATACCACTGCATCATCTCTTCCAGAGTGCAGAAAAACAGCTGAGCAAATGGACATGTGCAGGTGATCTGAAGCTCAGGAGCTTTCTTTCTGTCTTGTGGGGTTTGGCATGCTTTTGTCTCATTGTTTACTGCTGGGATCTGAAGGGATTTGGATGGTTGACTCTCCCCAGCCTGATGGCCTTGGCAAGGAGACTTCAGCTTCTCAGCACTGAATAAGACAACTGTGCAAGCAGGAGTGTTTCAGCCAGTTTTGACGTAGAGCTGATTTATTACTCAATAGAGCCATTGAGGAGCTGGAAATTGGATGTGATTTGTACTCAGGGCCAGCGCTGGCTTGCTGGGATGAATTCTGTTTGAGGCATCACCTGTGACTGCAACCTTCCCTCCCCTTCACTTCCAGAGCAGTGATCCTGACGGGTTTTACAGTGACCCCCTATCCCCATGGAGAACCCAGCTGACAGTGGGATCCCCACTGCTACCCCACTTCTCTCTGCCCATATAGGATTAGCCAGCCCAGATCTAATCTCTTCATCCCTCCTGAACTGCTGAGGAACCCTGTGCTGGCTGCTTTTGGGCAAAAAAAAAGCTCTTTGCTAATTCATGAAAC
>JAOEHY010005579.1:39661-55970 GCA_025447955.1 Psilopsiagon aurifrons | reverse complement strand
AGAATAATTGCCGGATTCCCAGCATCCTCGATGGCAGCTCTTAAGCAATTACAGGGACTCGGCAACACCCGGATCGCAGCACGCTCTCGGAGATTAACCGTCTGCTCAGCTGGCAATTAGAGCTGGTTAAATGGGAAGCTGCCACTTAGCTTTGACTTTGTAGCGGCTGTTTTCACTTCCCCGAGTCAGGCTCCAGGTACTGAAGGGAGGGTGTGAATAGCTGTGGGGAAGGATTAAGCATGAGCTGCTTTTCGCAGTTTGGGGGAGAAGCCTGTGGACAGGGTGGCTGGAAGGGAATAAAAGCAATGCTCTGGTTTCTGTGGTAGTTGTCATCCTTATCCCACTCCCTGCTTCTTCTGTCAACCTGGAGGGCACAGGCTGCTCCCTGGTCCTATGTTTCCTCCTGTTCTAGCTTTCCCTCCATCTTTGTTTAAGACCTTGGAAAATGACTTAACTTGCTGATGCCATCTGTGAAAACACCAGTGCTGGGCGTTTATGCGCTGTTCTCATTTGCACAGGAGAAACACCGAGCTGAGAGGCACAGGCTCACCTCTCTGCTCAGGCTCAGAGCTCCTGCGAGATCCTGTTCAGGTCAGTAGGGTGCACTTTGTGGTTTCTTTGCTGCCAAAGAGGTTTATGATATTCCTGCCTCGTGCTGTGGTGCGTCAGAGGACCTGAATGATAAATAACCTTTTAGCCTCAGTTGCTTCAGTGACTGGCGCATTGCTTCAGTGCTTCATGTAGATCTGCTGAGTGGGTGGCAGTCCCTCACCTCTGGCCTCCCCAGAGCTCAGCAGGGTTTAGTGCTGTATTAAGGCTCTTGCCCAGCTCCTTTGGTGGGGTTGAGGACCAAAGATAATGGCAATGGACGGAAAAGACTGGAGTACAGAGGCCAAGACAAATCCCTGCTGGTCCACTGCAGCCCTGTTTGCGTCCCATGGGCACACAGAGCCTTGGTATGGCCCATGTCGGTTGACTCTGTTGCAAGCATAGTGTGATGCAGATTGAACAGCCACCACTGTCCTGCTCATAGGAAAAGCCGTGCAGCCACCTGCTTTTCCTTGGCTATAAACCATGCTGGCAAGAAGGGTGCTGGCTACTGGTGCACAGAGCCACAGCAGGAACTGGTGCCGCTCTCTTTGGGCTCAGTGAGAGCCTCGCGTTTTGGCCTCAGTTCCAGTTTTTGTCTTGCCAGGAGTTTCTAGGCCAGCTGTCCTCCTTCATTATCCTCACACTACCTCTTCATCTCATCTGCCCCCTCTTCTTCCCGTTTCCCTCCTCCCGGTCTTCTGTCCATTGCTGAGCTATTGCCCGCCAGCAAAAACAAGCCACAGCGGTGGAACATGCCAGACCCTGCTGAAGACACATCGGGCACGACAGCCGAGCCACAGTCAGCAGAGCTGGTCCCTGCTTGCTGTCCCCCAGCATCCTGCTGGGAGGGAGCTTCCAGCTGTGGGAGGCAGCTTGCAAAGTGCCTTTCTTGAGCACCTTGAGCACATCCACAGCACTGACTGTGCCTGAAAGCTGTAGATAGGAAGGCAGTTTCTGTCTTCCCTGCCTGTGTGATGTGCTCAGGCCAGCTCCTTCCCTACCATGCTCCCTCCACAGCCCCAGGCTGACAGACTGAGGAGCAGACCCAAGGTGGTGCTGGCTCCAGCAGACACTATTGTGCAGATCATTCTTCCTGTAAGTCCTTGATCATGGTCTTTTGTGCCTCTAGACATGGCCTCAGTGATGACAGGGCAACCTGTTTGCACAGAAACGACAATAATAACATTCTTCTGTTCTGGCCATCGTGTGTTCAGAGACATCAGCTACAGGGGTGAGACTGAGGAGTCTGGGGCCATATTGAGATGAAATAGCCTTGGTTGTGTGACACAGGGTGGCTGTGGATATGAGGCAGAGCCCAAGGGCCCATTATCTGTCCAACCATAAATAATAATAATAATAATCTGTATGTGCAGGTGCTATAAATACGCCCTCTGCAGAGCCCTGTTTTCAGTTGCTCCTTGCTTTACTTCTGCTGAACTCCAGCCACCATGCACAGCCATGAACTTAACTGCAAGGACCCTTCAGTTAAAGGAGGACCATGGAAATAGATGAAGTAAACCCCATCCCAGAATATCCTGTGTTTAATTTTACTCCCTCTTATCCCACACACCAGCTCTAACCCACAGCAGAGCTCTCATCTGAAATCAGGGATGCTCATCAGAAGCAGCCTGCTGCTTCAAAGATGTGCTTTCAGGGCCTGGAGAGGAAAACAACCCTTCATTGCCACAGCTGTAGGACACAGATGTTCTGAGGCCTGGCCCTTTCCAGGGGCATGTTGTGCCTGTGAGAGCCGTGCTTTTGGGAAGCCTTGGGCTTGTATGTCTGCTGTCTTCAAAGAGAAACCTCAGCATGTGCAGGATCTCAGGGGAGGTGCATGGGGCTGATTTAGGTGAGATCTTGTATAAGACCTCATAGTACAGGTGACTTACAAGCTTCAACCCTCCGGAACAAGGCTGTGTAAACCTGTAACTGGGCCTCCAGATGTGCAGAACATCATCAGCCCCTCTGGCAAGGGGAGCAGGAATGAAATGGAGATTGAATTAAAGTTTCCGGGTCACACTCCCTTCTTATGCCTCATTCTGGCACCGTCAGACTTTGCCAGGAGCCTCCTGGCAAGGTTTTGGGGTAAAGGCAAGAAAAATCAAGTGGTTAAAAGCCTTTTAACCTCTAGAGGCAACAGGAAGGAGGCAGAACCTTCAGTTTCTTGCTCAGCTCAGCAGCCAGAGCAGTTCCACATGGCCCAGCACAGCTGAGCCACATCTACAGTGCCTTGGAGCAGGGAGGGTGAGGAGAACTCTTGAAGTATTTGGTGTTATGAATTGTCCATTAGGAAGAGCACAGACAAAGCCAAGAAGATGTGGAGGGGAAGCAGGTATCATTCTGCTGTACTTCAATTGGCAGGGCTGCTAGAATTAGAAAACATGGCGATTGTGTCCCTACCTCCCAAAGTAGAATTATATTTGGGGTCTGGATGTTCCCCTGGGGAGGGTTGTGGCTTGGGAAGGAGGATTTCTTGGCCCATGTATGCTGAGATCCACAGTCCAAATCCAGGAGCCCTTGCTATTCCAACACTGGCCTATCATTAGCGGTTTAGACTTCTTAAGCTGGAGACTGCTTTGGACTCCAGTCCCCCAGACCTTGCCTTGACCTGAGGCCCACAGAGCCTCCCACAGGCAAGACAAAGCATGGAGGTCCAGGCAAGGTGGCTGCAGGTGGTTGCCTGCTGCTGTGTGCTGTTCCCACCATGCTACATTACTGTACTCATGGAATGGGATATTCATTCCATGGTGGAGAGACTACAGGAGAATGCAGGTGATACTACGGGTATAGCAGGGAACTTCTTTGTAGTGACAGTGGTCACACATGGTTTTGTGGAGCTCATTATCAGCAAGTCCTTAGGCAAAACTGCAACTGCAGTGTACCTGTTCCACTGGGCAAACTATCTGGTGCTCCGTTGCTCTTACCTGGGGGGCAAAACTCAGGGGAAGAAAATCAATACAATGCAATACAGAAGGCAGTGGCTGGATCTTCTTGTTGATGGAGGCAATGCCTCCATCTCTACCCGCAGTGATCAGGGCCATCACCAGAAAGCAGGCTGAGTGCACCAGTGCAGACATCCATCGTTTTGCAGGCCACTTGCACATGCTGGCTGGGGGTATTTAAGTGTTATTTTTTAGACAGCCCAACTTATGCAGAGAGAGGGGGAAGATTTAATTTTAGCCAAGGACTGCAGAGGCTGTGGGTAACTGTACTACTTGATGCTACTGCACTGCACTCATAAAGGGATTAAAAGGGGCTAGTAACCCTAGGGTTAAAAGGGGGCTGGTTACCTCTAGCAGGATTAGAGAGTATGGAAAGGAGAACCTCAGGTTTGGATTAAAGATGTTTAAAAGTCTCTTGTATCAGCAAGCTCTTTTCTCTGGGGGAGATTAGGAGTGCAGCTTCTCCCAGCCACTCTGTTAATCTGGTCTCCATAGAAACAGGATGATGTTAGTGGCGATGCTCTCCCCTAAATGGCTGCTCAGCAGCCGTGTTAAAGAGGGAGAGTAGCTTTAGTTTGTCACCCAACTCTGATTTGCTTGTCCCCTGTCAGTCCCTGACAGTTGCTGCTGGGGGAATTTTTGCTGCTAGTTTTGTGCTGGTGGAGCCCGCACCAGTGCCCCCATGCACTGGATGTTTTGCGGGAGAGCTCACAGGCTCAAATGTTCACACCTCATTCAGCCAGCCCAGAAAAGCCACAGACATTTACACAGTTATGGTTTTACTGATGCTCTTGAATGGCACAGGCTATGGCTCTCTTAAATGTGGCAGATCTGTATATCTCTTACCCTCCTACATTGCCTGGTGTGACCAAGGTACCTCCTTATTGGAAGACCATATTCAGGAGGTCTCCTGCAGTGACCACTCTTGGACATTGTAACACAGCCTATGGGCAAGGCATCAAGAAGTCAGGAAACTTGCTTTGTGCTAAAGCAAATCCAGCCTTGCAACTTCCAGCCAACAGTAATCACCAAGGCGGCTTTGCTCTGTGCCTGTCTGTGCTGGAGACAGAAGGAATGCCTGTTCCAGGGTTTCATCCCAAATGCTGACCAGCCTGGCCTCTAAATGCAAACTGGAGGTTCTAATGTAGCCATCCAGGCTGAGGGCGAAATGGTGGGAGGCTTGTAAATGTTCCCTGCATCTTTCTAAATCCCTTTTCATCCTGAGTCACATGCGGAAGGAGCGTGGGTGAGAGCGAGTAGGCAGGGAGAGAGAGGGATGGTAGGGCTGCATGAATTTGGATATGCACATCAGCTATCAAACATAGTGCAAAATTGCTGTAAAAGCAAGGGAAAAAGATAAATTTCATGTCACAGTCTTCAGATGATGAGCTACTGCTGTTCCTGTTTTCTGTGTTAGCGGAGTTAAAGTGGGACTTGTTAGCTGAGACGAACAAGGGGTCCTCTGCGCCTCGTGTCTCCTCTTCGTAACCCTTCCCTCTATTTTTCTCTAAACTGCTCCATAGCTGCATTTCCCGGTGGATCTCAGCCAGCTGCTGGGGACTGCTGCTACCTCGAGTCCTTTCAGATGAGTCATGGGTTTGGCTAAAGAAAGTTGAAACAAAGCAAACAAAAGATAGATGACCTTTCTGCCCGCCTGTCTCCAGCTCCTGCTTCAATAACCTGTTATGTCGCCAACTAATTCTACCTAAACTTGGAACCAGGTACTTAAAGACATCATGGAACCGAAGATTCAGGGGAGAGACTTTATCAGTAGTCTTGCTGGTCTCACTGCAAGCTCAACCCTAAACCAGACCTCAAAGATTTTCATCCTGGAGGCAACGCCACAGGATTCAAACTTCACTCACAGAGCCCCTCACTGCCTTCCTGGGTCCATCTGGATTTGTCCATGGCTGTTTCCTGTAAAACCCATTGCTTTCTCAGTGTGAAAGTTTCCACAGAAAACATGTCTAGACCAAACAGCCACTTCAGATTTAATGTGTGAGCGATGACTTGAATAAGAACCCAGCCACAGTAGTGCAGTGTCAGCCAAGACCAGGAAGCTTTTGGAAGAGAGGCCCAGCCCTGGTCTGCCAGTGAGTAAGAGAAAGGGCTCTACACACCCTGACCACGTAGCCCTTTCGCACCTAATGAGCCCTGTGGAAGGATTCTGTAGCCTCATCTATCGTTTAAAGAGTCATTCTGTTCCACGGAGCAGGCAGCAGCTCCCATGTGGATTATACATCAGCAGTTGTAACCCGTCCCAGTCTATAAATCAGATGTTTTTCTTTGACTGCCAGGTCCCAGTGACATCTAGCAGGCAAGCTGTGATCTCGATGGCCTGTGAATCATCGTTGATAACGGTGATCCTGCGGGCTGACTCCTGCCTTTGCCAGCTGTACAGCACCAGAGTTTGAGGATGCACTCAGAGAGAGCTCACTGGCACTACAGTGAGGGAAATTGTCTCCTCCTTCTGGAGCACAGCCTAGACAGAGATTACCTGCGAGGGATGCTCTTATGGACAGAAGGGTAGTACAAGTTACCTTCACTGTCCATGGAAGGAATTTGTACCTCCCTGACTCGGTCCTCCTCATCCTTCACATTCATGAGTTCTCCTAGCACCAAGGCCAGATTAAGACTGAATTTTCTCCTTCTTGCCCTCAGAACCGTTCACAGCGTGGCCCGTGTGCAATAGTTTCCAGCAAAAAGGGGAAAACTTTGGCTGTTCTTTGGGTCTCAGTATCTCCTCCTGCTCTTCTGCCTGGAACATCAGCATCTTGGCCTCCATCCCTGGGATGTTTCCCTTTTCAGTTCAGACTCAGGTAAGTCCTCTGCTTTGTCTGTGTGTCAGTGTCTTGTTTTCTGTGGTCATAAGAGCATAGCCTTTTGTCAGAGTGAAGACAGCATCAAAAACCATGAGCTTAGTAATAGACATCATCTTCGTCTTGTAGGGTGAGAGACTGGAACCTGTACATTTGCTGGGAGTAATGCTCAGACAATGCTGGAGGAGCTGGCTGGTGTCTCAGGCCCTCTTTCTGCCTCCACTACAACTGTCTGGCGCAGCTGATAATGTGTTTCGTTGTTCTGCGTCTTCATTACAGCCAGAATAACAACACCTTGAGGAGAGTAGATGTTCATTGGCATTTGTCATCAACTCAGCTGCAAACACCCTGGGGAGGCCTATAAATAAGTGAGGGGCTGTGATTCAAAGGCCACTGGAGAAGCAGCAACTGCCACTCTGCCCATTTCATGATTGCTTAAAAAGCTTAAACTCTCTTTTTCGTTTGGGGTTTTGCATTTAATTTGCAAGAGCCCCTCCATAAGTGGAGCAGGGGGAAGTGATCTGCTGTGCCTCCAGGGGGGCAGCCCATGATGATGCAGCCCATGAGACTGATTGCAGGCTCCACCTCAGCACCCTCATTCTATATGGATGTGTACCTGCCTTCATGTTTCCTTCTTTTTCTTTGTTAGGGTGGGTTTTCCGGGTGTCTGTTGCTGCTGGTCAGAGAGAGGCACTGAAAGAAATTGTCAGACTTGTGGAGAAGCACCCAGGTACCTGGATGTGTTATCAGGATAGAAGCTCTTTTGCATTTGCAAAGTCACTGGTGGGACTCACATGAGACTGAGTGATCTGAGCAAAAAGTACAACCGCGTACACCTCGAGGCTCTTAGCAGCAAAATTGCAGCTTGGATTTAGGTTCAGATCACCGAGTTCAGCTTTGCTTATTTAGTTCACCCAGTGCTTTGACACGTTATTGACAGTCATGCTTTTGTAAGGCTGTGTGGGCTTGTGTATGCTGGGACACGCTGAAATAAAGGTCCTTTTCTGTGTGCACTTTGGGAGGAAACAGCGTGTGTATGAAGCTACAGCATCAAAGCAGCTCTGCTGTCTGGGGTACGTTTATTGTCTGTCCTCTGCTAAAATAATCTTAGCAAAGACCTTGGCTTTGTCTGCATTTGGGAGGGAAGATGAACATATGTGCCTTGTTTCAGGGTGTAAATGTCCTCACAGTTTGTTGGGGTAAAGCTTTCTGAACAGAGTTGTCCATTTCCCCACTGAGTAGGGAGGGAAGATGTTTTGTGGGCAGTGGGATGAGGAACCAGCCAGCCCAGGAGAGATGAATAACAATCATGAGACCACATGTGAGGCCTGCAGTGCCCTCAGAGATCCTAAGGACTCCATATGGTCTGAACAGCAGCAGCACTGAGGTCCTCCGCTGTCTTAAAACCACCTGAACGTCAGTCCCGTGATGTGTTTGCAGCTTGGTGAATGAAGACGTGCTCTGTGCCCTAGATGAGAACACAGAGAAAGAGACACAAAAGCATCACGCAGGCTTCTTGCTGAAGCACAGCCAGTGAGGAGGGAAGATCTCTTGGCCAGGTCATCCTGCAGCTCTCACCCTTTTTAGTGAAGCCTTTCTTCTGACGGCCACTCAGTCCTTCTGCTTTTAATTCAACAAGTTACGAAGAAGGTTAAATGCAAAGAGGAGGAGAAAAGACAGGATGATATATTTCTGTGCACACACTCCCTCTCCCTCTTCGTTCCTTTGAGCCATTTTTAACCCAAGCTAATTCAGCTGGAAATATTAATAACCATATGAGGACGCCACCTCCTTGTAATGAAGTGTAAAGGTCACTTCTGCTCAAATCACACAACTCTTTCATTTTGTTCTCTGTGAGGAGCAGCTTCTCTCTTTAATTATTCAGTTTGCTTTTATACTGCAGTCGCTGCTCTCTTGTCGCTAATCTCTGACACTTCCCCATTACGCCAGCCCCCGGGAGGCTGGGTGATGCGGCAGCATGGGTTGCACCTCGGATGCTGTAAGCAGCAGTTGGGACTTGCCTGGGGGAGGAAGGAGAGGCTGGAAATGAAGGAGAGATAATTCTTGGTTTTCAGTTACTTGTTTGATGGTGTGGGTCTGATGGGTTTTCTTCAGAGTTTTGTAATTCATGTTAATTTTTAGCTGAGTTAAGTCCTTATATGTGAGGTACCACTTGACATGATGGGAAGGAAAAGGGCTGGGAGGGAGCTGGAAAATTCCCATCCTTTGGGCTCACCTGATGGGTGGATGAAGGTGGAAGGCTGTGGATGGGAAGTGACCTCTGGCTGTTTGCTGTTCACTGAGTAACATAGTAGCTTACAAAGTCCTAAGGTGAAGCAAAACCTCTGGCGTCACTACAGCATCCTCAGTCCTTAGGTGAGTCCCGGCTCATGATGCCCACAGCCAGAGAGGACAGAATGAGAAATCACTGCAAATTTGAGCACTCCTGAGGCACACTGTGAGAGTCACCAGCACAAAAAAGGGGGATGATTATTCTCTGGGGATGAATTTGGGGTCACATGCAAGTTCTTTGACAGGTGCCCAAGAGGGGTCTGAGGAACAGAGCCAGCAGGATCACACCACAGCTCCCCATTGTGCCCAGAGAAGCTTTGATTTAGCAGGCCACCAAGGTTGTTCCCCACTCTACACTGGCACCCAGTGAGTCTTCCCAGGAAAGCCACAGCATCCAAACCACGTTCTCTCTGCTACCCTTGGTGTGGGAGTAGCTCCCATCACCCTCCACCCAGGCCCTTGTTCACTTAGCTGGAGAGTAGTGGGACCCTGGCTGGTGTGGTCCTTTCTCCATGCTGGCGCCACCAGTCTTGGCTTTCTCAAAGGTGCAATAGGGAGTCTAGGGCCACAGACAGTGAGGCAAGAGGCTGCATGGGAATGTGTAAGGTCCTATATGATCTCCAGGGGTCAGAAGGGGCTATTCCAATGGCTGAGATGGCTATTGCACTAATTATTACTGTAGCATCCTAAATAATTAATAACCATAATCAGCTGTATGGACCCAAGAGAGGTAGAAACTTGTGGTGGCTGTAACCCCTCCATCCCCCAAGCACTGCTCCCTCCAGAACTTCTCTGCAGTGTTTTGTCTCCCTGAATGTTTAAATGACTTGAGCAATGTGGGCTCTCCTCCATTTCCCCATGGGACTCCTCATTCTCTGCTCCAACTATAACACTGCAGCAGCTCTTAGTGCCCACAAACAAACACAAGTCCTCGAGAGCTGGGGTGAGTTAAGGTTTATATAATCATGTGAAGACTTCAAAGCTGAAAAGCCTTTCCCTGTGCACTGCATTAATCATTTAAAAGGAGCTTGAGAGATGGGTTTTTCATGTGTGTGTCGTTGGTTTCTTTTTGTCTCCACTCCCCATGGAGTCCACATGTTGTTGGCTATAACTTGGTGTGTTCAACACCAGCCAAGCCATTGCTAAAGCCAAGATGATTTCTGGACTCTTGTTCACATTAATCTGGTAATGGACTCGTGCAAGCCATGCACTGTGCTAGCAGTAAAGAAGCAGGACCTCTGATGAGAACATGTGAAAGTTTTCTTGTATGATGTTTAATGGTAGAAGATGTCTCACACAGAACTGATATGGTCATTTCTAAATCACAGCTGCCAGCAGAAGCAGAGACACAAAGCAACAGCAGCGCCGACACTTGGGACTTCTAATGAGCATAGCACTGACCAGCTCTTTGGCAGAGGATGGAGATGTCGCCTTCCAAGCTGTCTTAGTGCCAGGGGTTTGCCCTCTCATTGCCTCTTTTGGACACTCTCTGCAGCAGCAGTAGCATCACAGTGAAGTCAAGCTACTAATTTAAACTTTGAAGCTATTTTCTTTGATGTTGTCTGAAGAGCGGGCTTCAACAGCAGCCATCCTTGACACAACTAGCTGCAGAAGGTAACTGTTACCCATAGCGTAAGTTGTGTACTGGCATCATCCCTCACTCCCATACCTTCTGTGATTGCTCCGGCAGACCATTAACAACAGCTCAATATGCAGTAGCATCAACCACATCAGGGCAGTTTGCTCTATGTGGAGCTACAAATGTCTCTTGGTTCCAGCTAATGGCCTTATATGACCTCATCTCTATAAAACCTCATCTTAAACATGCACCACTTGTTCAAAACCTCACATTGACAGAAAATCCAGATTTCAAAAGCTGTACCTTTGGTGAGACAGGGGAGGGAAAAAAACAGCAGTGAGTTTTAGGTGAAAATCCACAAACATTTGACTGTGGTTTTGCAGATGTGATTTCTATGCTGCATTCTGTTTGGAGGGTACAGTTCAACATCTGCCACCATCCTCCTTCAAGCCTGTAAGTATGGCTCATGGTAATGAGATTGAAGGATATAAAAAATTCCTAGAGGAGCTAAGGAGAGATAATCAGGATTAGCATGCTGACAATGGGGGAAGAGGCTGAAAGAGCGAGGGGGTGGCTATAGCCAGGGTTGCCAAAATGTGTGTCATTGCATTTCCAGAGTCATCATTAAGGCAAATCCAGTCTTCTGGCTGAAGATGTGAACTGTTTGAATAATAAAGTCATCAGGATTGCAAACAGAAGCTAAGAAAACAAGGGTACTTGCTCAGGCCTATATGTAATAATGCTCTGGGTAGCTCATGTCCTAAACATACTTGTTTGAAAGCATCTGTGCTGAAATTGATACGGCAGCTACTCCTACCCTAACTGTATGCTATGATGCCTTCTGGCCCAAGCCAGAAGCATCAATTATGGAAACAAAAGTTGGCTTTATCTTCTGATCCTGTTTAATACCCCAGATGTCTGGTGCAGTACTATCTTGCTCTTTGGTGACAGCTCTCACCTGGGTGAAAACACTAAGCTGTGGTATACAGAGGCTGCTGAGTTGTCTGTAACCTGGGGGAACAGATGGTGCTGCCTGACAAATGCAGACTGTCCCCCCCTTTCCCAGCTCCTTTCTGCTGCAAATTGAGGCCTTAAAGAGGATTGGTGTGGCTAACAACAACCTCATCTAGGATGACTATTTGGGGGATTAATGACTAGTCCCTGCGGAAAGGTTTAATGGTCCAAAGAGATCAGCAGTCCCAAGCCAGTTCATTAATCAGCTGGGGCTAAGGCCATTATAGCTTAACAGTTCAGATTGCTTGGGGGTAAGGGAGGCAAGGGCTCTACACAGAAACAAACCCCAAAAAGCAAAGAGATCCCTGGAACCCAATGCAGAAACTCACTGGTTGTCAGGGACTAGGGCTTAGCAAGGGAATGCAAAAAGAAAAGGGAGTGATGGGCTTGTTTCACTTACGCCCGATGCACTGCAACCCACCTCACTCCCTCCCTGGTGCAGCTCCTCCTGAGCAAGCCCATGGGCTTGGCTTCTAGACACTACTAAACTACTAAACTATGCTGTGGCCTGGACAGGTGGGGACTACTATTGGGAGAGGAAATTTCTTTCTAACACCTTGTTCAGAGATTATGTTTCTGCCCTGGAGCATGGAATCTGAGATTCTTATTATTTTTATCACAGCAAGTAGAAGTGGAGGAGCTATTCTTATTCATATAAACGTCTAATCCTACTCTGATTCCTCCTGAGCTGTTGCATTTGCTGTGATTACTTTTCCCAGTTATGGCTAAAATAAATCTAGCAGTATAATAAACTGCCTTTACAATGCAGCAGTCCCTTAGATGAGGAAAGTAGGCACTGAGCAGGTCCAGCTATGGAACCTGTCCCATCTCAGGGCTCAGAGAAGGCTTGGCTGTATCCTGGCTGCCCCAGAGGAGTTAGATGCCATTAGTATGGAGGATGGGGCTAGTACTATTCTCAGACTACCTGTCTCTTCAGTTGAGACCCTTTGGGGTTAATGTATAGCAGGACATCTGATTACAGCACAGAGATAAAGTTATTCACCCTTGGGGCACAGTGCAGGTGAGTGCTATGGTCACTGAGAAAGACGACCTGCTCCCAAGTACCAGAGATCTTTGGAGCAATTCTCAACTGCCACCATGCAGTAAGACTGGGGAGGAGCCACTGACTTTTCCTGGCTGGGCTGGGAAATATTACAGCAAGCTGGTAAAGGTAGCTTGGGGTCAGTAGGCTCTTCACTGGCTTGAAAGCCAGGCCCCTGTGCTTCATCTTCACAAAGTCTGTTTTAAGCAGCCTACAAAGAGTCTGATCTTCTGAAGAGAGCTCTAGCTTTGCTCTAAAATCTGATCACAGTGAGAAACTGTTTCCATTCTGATATGTTTTATATTATTTTTTGAGTTTGCTCATTTTCTCCATCCAAAGTCATGAACTCCATGTGAGAGCAGATGCTTTATTTGCATATATCAGCTGCCTTTGGGGGCAAACATCTTCTAAACTCTTATTCTGATCTTCCTTTTTCTTCCTGTAAAGATCAGCCTTTTCTGCTCTTTTAAGCTAATTCACTCTTGCTTCCCTCTGTAGAACTCCTGGCTCTCTGGCTGGCCTAAGATGATGAAAACCAGTATGTCCCATACAGTCCAGTGCCCCAGCCTGAACAAACTTCATGTGCGACGCTACAGGTCTCTCCTGATGCAGGGTTATGAAGAGCTGCTGACACAGCCTCTTCCCTGGAGAGGAAACTGGACAATCAGCAGGTAAAAGCTGGTTTTAGAGGACATAGTTGGTGGGAAAAAGTGTGGGTTTGTGTGTGGATGTGGCTTATGGAACAAAGAGAGACAGCAACCTCCTGTACCTTTGGATGGTTTGTGCACATCACTTAATGAAGATTGCCAGTTTGCAAGGGCAGTAGCTTAAATTTGATAAATCACAGAGCAGAAAGAAGGTGGCGGGCACCAAGGACAAGCTAGAATTCTCACGGAGTTCCCTTTCTGGAGTGCCATGCCTGGGCCTCACTGCTTTGTATCCATTTTCATCAGTGGGGTGTTGTATTTGTACTCAAGTTTTCTGTACTTCTGGATCCCAAGAATTCCCAATGAGAAGCTTCCATTGCTTTAGCTAGTGAAGGGCTGGTAGCAGTGATTCTCTCAGTAGCAGTGATTCTCTCAGACTGATCAAAACTTTGTTATGAGACTGTGTAGCATGTAGCAAAATTGTATGCCACAAGTTCAGGTTCAGAGGTGAAGTTCTGGGTGGTCTTGCTTTTTATGGCTATGCAGGCTCACGTTATGGAGTGCAATAACGATGTTCACACACCAGCTAGTAGATGTATCGCTGAAATTAACCCAATATAAAATCTGCTTGGTTCTAATTCTTGAAGGCTGAGGGCTGTAATAGCTGGGGGAGCTGTAGTAGCCAACAAGTAACTTGCTTACACAAGCCTGAAGTCTCTGCACTAAGGAGGTGGAGGAGCAAATCTTCCTCAGATGATGCATGCTGGCCCTGCTTGGACCTCCCCTTTGACCAAATTCTAAGGTTCCTTGGAAGATTAAGAATACATTGAGGAAACCACCATTAAAAATATGCTGACCTATGTTTCATCCTGCCCATTTTCTCCTTAATATAAATGTATGCACTGGTTCTGAATCTAAATTCAGGTCCTCAACACTGTAGAAATGTTGGCTACCTACAGTCCACATGGAATGGTAACCCTATAACCTCTAAACCTAGCAACATGTATTAATGGCTTATGTGAAGCCTCTGTAGCAAACATCTCATTCTCTTCAGACAGGGAGAAGTGGGTTACTTTGTGAATATCAATGCAGATCAAATAAAACTTATCTCAAGGACAAATGCATTTGTTCTGAAAATTTGGCTGAAGAAATCAGAAATGTTTCTTTAAAATGTATCAGCCTAGAGCAAGTTTCCATCTTCATTTTGAAGAAGGTGATGAAGTCATCATTTGAAATATGTGGTAGGATACAGAAAAATCACTGTCTTGCAATTTGGACATATGGATCTGAAGATCCGACAAAAACATGCTCTCTGTTCTACAAACATTAGGCTGTTTTTCTTTCACTTGACTTCATATTTATGTAGCCACCCTGGCTGATTTTGCACTGATCACAACTGCTTTTGTGTTCTCTTTGATGACTCCACTGTGGTCTATTTTGTTTGGTTTGTTGTGGCTTTTTGTTGGTTTGTTTGTTGGGGTTTGTTTTTTTTTTGGGGGGGGGATGTCATGTTGTGCACTATGGGGAGTGTTTTGGGATGAGAATAGCTATTTTATGACATGCATTTGGTGTAACTGGTCTGTCAGTCTCAGAAAAGCAAGTACAAGGTGCCTAAGTAGAGAGCTACAAAGATGCAGTTGCTGGTTTTCTCCTGTACTTAATTTAAAATGAAAGCAAAAGTCTTGCTGTGTTTAAAAATCCTCTCTTCTCTGGAGTGAAGTGATTTACGCCTGCAGCGGGAGTAGGTACCTTCTGGTTCCAGACTGCATGGAACAATCCCAAGCCAATCAGCAATGTTGGAAAGTGAGAGGGAAGATGATGACTCACAAGAAGTTTCCCTGTCTGTTATGATTTTGCTTAGCTGCTTTGTGTTCTCTGAATGGCTCAGGGAGAGTTGCTTTTCCCTCAGCTACAATTTGCTGCCAGATGAATATATTGAGAAGCAGAATGTTGAGAAATCTTGGAAAACTAATGGGAAATGCCTAAATGAGCTTGTCATATTCCTCCACTTGGCTGTAAGGCTTTCATATCCCAGTGGTGCTGGGCAAAGGGGGCATGCAGGGACTTTGAGATGGTTCCACAAGAGCTGTGTGGTTCCTTTTGCTTTTTGGCTTATTATCAAAATAGGACAAAGGATAATGGTTTTAAACTAAAAGGGAGTAGATTCAGACTAGATACAAGGAAGATACGTTTTATGATGAGGGTGGTAAAACACTGCCACAGGTTGCACAGAGAGGCTGTAGAAGTCTCATCCCTTGAAACATTCAAGGTCAGGTTGGATGGGGCTCTGAGCAACCTGATCTAGTAGATGTCCTTACTCATTGCAGAGGGGTTGGACTAGATGACCTTTAAAGGTCCCTTCCAACCCAAACTGTTCTATGATACTACCTGCTTGGCAAAAGCACCAACATACGGTCTCTCTCACAGATTTAGTCATCTAGCACTGTATACATTCTTTTGAGGTGTGATAGTTCTAACTTCCTAAATTCTTTCTTCACACATTGTCTTGACTTCTTCACTTGAGCTGTTGATCTCTGCTGGATGCTGTTGAGGCTGGCTGAAGCTCTGTGGTATAAGAGTTGATTAGTGAAGGACATTTCCTGGAGAGAAGCCAAAGATCTCCATCATGGCTAGGACAACAGCAGGTACTTACCATTTTCAAGATGCTGTAAACCCTTGGGTAGGGATTTCTGTTTTTCTGGCCTGGTGAGTCTTTGCTGCCATGTATATTCTTTGACGCTACTGGGAATTTCTATGGCAAATGTAGGAGAAGAGTGCAGGCCCATTTCTGCCTTGAAATTTGTTTCAGATCTGCCTGAACCTGATCTGTCTTCAAGATGGTAAAAGACTTCCTTTTATGATGGACACAGCTAAAAGCATGGCTGACAGCAGCCCTCAACTGCATGGTCTTGAGTAGAAGTTTGTAGTGTGAATGTCTGAATTGCTGCCACAGGTATTTCTTTGACCAGACCTTATGTATTTCTTCAGGGAGAGTGATATATGAAGGGAACCTCATACTCCACTCCCAGATGGGAAGTTTTGCCTTCATCTCATCTCTGATTCAAGTAGTGTTTCACCCTGAGGAGATGAAAACACCAAGAGAAGCAGAATGATGTGAGGGATGCATCTGTGTTTCACCTAGCATTTGGAAAGGGGAGGTGACAGAAAATATTGCCTTAGGAGGTTTTTCAGGGTCTTGTGCATTAAGCTCAGAATACAACTGCTCACCACCAGCAGACTGACACCCAGCCCAACCCCAGCAGTGATCCAACTCTTCTGGGTAACTGCCCCCAGTTTATACAGTGAGCATGATGTGCTGTGGTATGGAATACCTCTTTGGTCAGTTTGGATCAGGTGTCCTGTCTCTGCTTCCTCCCGGCTTC
>JAOEHY010005579.1:0-39376 GCA_025447955.1 Psilopsiagon aurifrons | reverse complement strand
CTGTTCCCAGGCTGAAAGTCAAAACCACAGCACTGCACCAGCTACTAAGAAGGAGAAAAATGACTGCTACTGCTGAAGCCAGGACACAGGGTCAGTAGCATAAGAGATGCAGATCAGCCCAATGACAGCCTGGCAATAGTGCAGCCTTTCCCTGCAGCCTGTTTTGCCCATGTGTGTGTCAGAAGCTAATGTGAAGCTGGCTTTTGTATTACTGCTACACATGAAGGACGTATCACCTTCTTTAGCCTTTCATGCTGCAGACTAATGAAGGGCAGGAAGCTTGTGGCAATAGAATAAAAACCACATCCCAGCAGCTGTGAAACACAAGTCACTACCTTGTTTTTCCATGGATTCTGTGACTGGCCTTGAAGGAGCATGCTGACACCCATCTCTTGTGTCATCTCTTGTCTGTAGTGGTTGCTTTCTCTTAGAGCCCTACAGACCTGTTATGGGATATGTATCACCCAGAAACCTCACCCAGGGATACCCACCATATACCCTGTGGATTTCATACCACATGCAATTTGTATTGATAAGATGGGTCTGTGCTTTCTCCCTGCTCCTGTACAGCTGGCTGGTGCATCTTGGA
Source organism: Psilopsiagon aurifrons (assembly GCA_025447955.1). Lineage (NCBI taxonomy): Eukaryota > Metazoa > Chordata > Aves > Psittaciformes > Psittacidae > Psilopsiagon > Psilopsiagon aurifrons. Next base: position 38,787 of record JAOEHY010005579.1, on the reverse strand, counting down.
CCTGCCAACCATTCCAGTCCAGCGAAGGGTGATCTGATTGCAGAAGAGGTACTGCAGTGTCATTCAGCAGCTGGAGGTAGGAACCTTCTCTCATAGATGACTGGGTGGCTCTGCCATCTGATTTCGAAGCTATCTGCCTTGACATATGGTATCCTGCGCCTCGGTTCAAGAAGGCAGTTAAGAGGCCTGAGTTCTCTCAGATAAATTGCTCAGCTTGGAGCACTGTGGCTTGATGTTCCTGAAGCTGCTAATCCTAATTAACAGCCTTTCTGAGCCCATTTTATACCACTCTAGCAGCCCAAGTGGGCTTTAAAGTGAATAGAAATGACCCCATGGAGAGCTCTCTCTGGAGATGTTGCTATGCCGACCTGCTTACAGCAACTATTAAGGCTTCGGCTGCTCTCTTCCATCCTGCAGTGTTTTATTGTCATATGGGCTCAGTTGGTGCCAGAAGTGTGGCTGGGACAGATGAGGCCTGGACTCAATTATTTACTTTTTTTGGAAGATGAGGGAAGAAGGGGAAGGAACAAGGAGTGAGGGGTAAAATCCTGCGAGGCAGCCATATAAAGAATTAGGAACAACAACAAAAGCCAACCAGAAGACCTGACATTCCTCTGATGGAAAACTGAGTCAATATTCTTTTGCACAGTCCTTAAAAATAACCCCAAACATAACTTTTTCTGCCCCCAAACACAGTTCCTTATTGAAGCTCTGCAGGCAATAGGGCATTTCCCCTGGGTGCTGGGGTTTCCTCACCCAGTCTGATGCCATCCCCACCGCACTGTGCACAATGGTTATGTCTCCCCTCTTGCCCCGTGGTGCAGAGCTTGAAACGGTTTTGGGTATGCTCATTTTCCTTAAATTCCATCTTCCCAAAGCCTATAAATCTGAGGCATCAAGTGGAAGACAAATTGCAATGAGCGTATTTTTAGGAATATAAAAAGTAACGACTTCCTTAGGAGCCAGTGCCTGCCCTCACTTTGCCTTACATAGGAATAACACCTCCTGTGGGCACTCAAAAGTGGGGAAAGAAATGGGGGAAAAAATCATGATAGAAAAATGATGGTTTTATAGTTTGAACGCCAGCATAATGGTTTCCATGGTGACGGGGAGTGGTGGGGTTTGTTGCTACCCTGTGCGGTTGAAGCTGACCCAGGATGGGCTCCTGTCAGTGACATGAGCCCTCGTGTGTCCGGAGAACCAGGGGTGACCAAAACACATAAAGCAAGCCCCGAAAGACAGATTAATGAGAGGAAATAACTCTTGGTGATGGCTCAGACCTACTCCATGTTGTTAGTCAGAGGCCTCCTCAGGTGGGGCGGGTGCGATGCTGTGTGCTTTAGGGTGACCTTGTGGGGGTTTTAGTGGTTATGAGGAGGCTTCTTCATTAGCATCAATACTCCCTTTCCTTCTTCCCTTGGTAAATCAGATGTTTCAGGAAGATTTTAATGGAGTTTCAAGGCTTGAGAGTGGCAGTTGAAGGAGAGATGTGTTTTGTCTCACTCCTTAGTTAATTTCTATAGCTCATCAGGCATGATTAATGAATGCTTCTTAAAGGAGCAAAGGGTAAAGTGTCACATACGTGGTGGCCGTGTGGGCTTAGGGCTGGATTCAACAGCTGTGCAGGCACTGCTGCCCTTCACTTTTCCATGCAGCTTGATGACATGAGGCTGAAGTTGAGGGAGACCTTCTTCAGAGCTGGGGTTGTCCTTCAGATTATGATCATGCCAGAAGTCACCAGTATTATAATGGGGAGCAGAAAGGCCAAAATAAAGTCACTAAATATTAATACCATCACCTCAAAATACTTAGGTCTTTTCTTTACAATGGCCACAGACTGAGGGCCAAGCAAGGGCTCCTCTTGCATTAGGAACAATGATTTTAAATGGTAGGGACTCCTTCTGAGCAGTGTCGGTTTCAAGCCACTTCTGCCTTCCCTAAAAAAAAATCCCCTACACCCCCCAAAAATACCATTTTTCCCCACTTTCTGACAAGATATTTTTTCAGAGGAAATAAAAATATTAACCAGCCACAGTAACCCTATCAGGACAGGCATGGGGGGGACACAAATTTTAGCCTTCTTACATGGGGATAGACATGGGAGTAAGACAGGTAGTCCATAGTGTTGTTTATTATCTATAATAAGTAGCATCCAGAAATCTCAGTTGAGGTTCAAGCCCTAGTGTGCTATTCCCTGTACAAACACACAATAAGAGTCTCTGCCCTGAAGAGCATACAGTCTAAAAATGGTCCCTTACACAGCATAATCTGGGGGAAAAAGATAGGAATTGAAGACAAAGAAATGAGAAATCAACATTTTTCCTGACTTCCTTTCATCTTCCAAACAAAAGCCATAAAACATAAATGCTGAAGTCGTAATTTCCAGTCCCCATCACTAAATAGATGTTAGAATCATAGAATCATTTAGGTTGGAAAAAACCCTTAAGATCATCCAGTCCAACTGTAAACCAAACACTGTCAAGCTCTCCACTAAACTATGACCCCACGTGCCACATCTACATGTCTTTTAACTACCTCCAGGGATGGTGTCTCAGCCACTGCCCTGGGCAGCTTCTTCCAGAGCTTCATAACCCTTTTGGTGAAGAAATTTTTCTTAATATCCAATTTAAACCTCCCCTGGTGCAATTTAAGGCTCCTTCCTCTTGTCCTATTGCAACAACCTCCTTTCAGGTAATTGTAGAGAGCAATAAGGTCTTCCCTCAGCCTCCTTTTCTCCAGACTAAACATCCCCAGGTCCCTCAGCTGCTCTTCATAAGGCTTGTGCTCCAGACACTTCATCAGCTTCTTTGACCTCCTCTGGCCCCACTCCAGCACCTTAATGTCCTTCTTGTAGTGAGGGGCCCAGAACTGAACACAGGATTTGAGGTGCAGCCTCACCAATGCTGAATACAGGGGGGCAGTCCCTGCCCTGGCCCTGCTGTCACACTGGTGCTGATACAGGCCAGGATGCTGGTGGCTTCCTGGCCACCTGGGCACAAGCTGCTCAAGGGCTGACAAACACCGCCAGGTCCTTTTCCACTGAGCATCTTTCCAGGTACTCTGCCCCAAGCCTGTAGCCTTGCATGGGGTTGTTGTGATCCAGGCCCAGGACCCAGCACTTTGCCTTGTTGAATCTTATACAATTGGCCTCTCCTATTGATCCAGCCTGTCCAGATCCATCCTCTCTGAGAAGGTCTTCTTCAGTCTCCTCAAAACCTAGGTTAACCAGTCCAGGCTCTGCAGAGTTTTCTGCCACAGGTGATGATCCTTTACTTGGTACCTCTGGATCTTTGGGTGTGTTTGTTTCCACCTTGGTAGGGAGTGTTTCTTCCCTTTGGAAATGGGATTCTTTTTCCGCTGTAGTTCAGGTTTGTATTTCTTGAAACCAGGACAACTAATTCTTCTGCAGTTGAGCTTCTAATCCACACCTCTTCATTGACTGACACTCTGCCTTGAAAGGACAGAAGACAATCAGCTTATCCAACAGGATTTGTACTAGAAAGCTGGAAAGTTTTTTCCAATCTGCAGGAAAAAAACTATACTCCTGCATGAAGTTTTCAAGGCATTTGAAACAATACATATGTCCACAGAGGGTGTCCGTAGCAGAGCCTAAAGGCAGATGTGGCAGATGAGTTCATTATCCACTTCATCCTGGAAGTTGTAGAGATGATTGTCCAGCAAGAAGTGGAACTGACCACACAGCAAAGTTCACTAACTTACTTGGGATGTGTGTTCTACTGCTACAGGATCAGCCATGATAGCCAGCACCAAGCACTCTCTGGCCACCAGCAAGGAAACTTGTCATGTAGCAGCTGTCTGAAATAGGTCCACAACCCACACCAGTGTGATGGAAGAAAAGACAACATGTTGGGAAAGGCAAGTGGTCTATGCTGGTCTAGGAGGGGACCAGTGGGCTCAGCTCCTACTGCACAGCTACTAGATGTCTCTGTATCCTAGATTCCCTGCTATAAGCAGGGAAAACTTTTTTGAGGAGCCTGGACTTCGCAAAGTAATTCCAAACAAAATGGTGGATTTTTCTTTCCGGATTTTCTTAACTTTCCTTTTCTTTGAGATACCGTAGAAACTTAAAAACATGATTGATTTGTGCATGCCTTTATTTATTGAGCTGTTTATGATGGGCACAGATTTCCCTAAGCCAAAAAGCCCCCTCCCTCTTCCTTCCCCAGCCTTAGTAATCAGCTTCCTTGCGCTCCCACCCATACTACACTATTTGCCTCTGTCAAATCCTCCATCATTGGTTAAATTACCTAGGTGTGTGTTGGCTTTATCTTTTTATTTGGTGAAATCTTATGATTTTTCAAGCCTACTTTGCCCAAGTCCCTGTCATCCTTATAGGGCTCTTGTACAACCTGCTTATCTCCTGGCTGATTCTGTAAAAGGCCTAATTTCAACAAGCTGCAGAAGTCTGTCCTCTGGTCCCCATGATGATCATCTGTGTCCTTCAAGGCTCTCAAGTGCTTCAAAGCTACAGTGAATTGCAGATGATTGGTCTCCTTTGCACATGGATGTTAAATTTTCCCTTCCTTCATCCCTTCCTCAGATGCTCCCCTTCCACGTTTTGCTGCTTGTGCTCACTGCAGCCTGCATTGCCTGCACACCTTTTATGCCACCATTCTGTCAATGAGCATATTTGGCACAGGCCCTGGTTTGCCACCAGGGTGCCCTGTCCCACACACATGCTACCAGCTGCTTTCTGACATGTGAAGACTCGCTTCACTCAGCATCTGTCACGTGAGCCAGTTTTAATCTAGGATGCTCTTTCCTTTTGGCTCCCCACAGAGATCACAGGACCCTGTTTAATCCAGCTCCCTGTTGGTGTGTGGTTGAGTCATAGGAGGCTTTTTTGTTGCTACCTCAAATGGAGCTTTGCTATCAGGAGCAGAACATCAACCTGCTTGGCTGGGAGTCGGCACTGTCACCCAGCAGCTCTCCTTGCCTGGAAGTTGTTTTGATTCTTTTCTTAGACTTCTCCTCTCTGTGTCTTTCTCTCTAAAACATTAATTTCCTCTAATTAGAGCCGCCTTAACAATTCTTTTCCCCTTCTCCTCAGTTAATTTCCTCTAATTAGAACCTCCTTAATAATTCTTTTGCTAAATCAATTTCCTTAGTTAGAACCACCCGCCATAATTTCTTCCCATGCTTTCAAAAGCTGTCGGAGTAGCTAAGTAAATTATGCTTCTGGGTAACCTTTGTCTCTTACTTGGTATTTTAAAAGAAGCACTGTAACAGGTTAGACAGGCACAGTTTTCCTGTCCAGAGCTATGCTGGTCTGACCCCATTAGGTTATACTTAGCTGAGTGGTGTACTCCTGTATACTTAATTAGGTGCTCTACCTGTTCCTCTGGATCTAAGGTAAGGCTGCATTTATGAATGAATTAAACATGACACTTCATTATCCAGCTCACATTTTACAGTGTCAAAATGCATCTTTAAACCAGATCAAATTACTCTCTAAGAACGTGTAAACCCTCCTGCCTCTGTTAGCCATCCGGTGAGCCAGCCGTTCCTAACTTTGTCTCTGCAGCCATGCTGGCTTTCTTCTTGTGACAAGCCTTTGAAGCACTGATCATTTCTAAAACTTGGTGGTTTTAAAAGAAGTGTTTTGTCTGTAATTTACACACTAACTCTTAATGGCACATTGCTTCTTGGTCATGCTGTGGCCCACATCAGCAGCTGGTATAAATGAGGGGGATAGCTGATCTATACATTATGGACCTTGGGCCTGAGTTTCCGCTTTTACATTATGCAGTTTCCTCCAAGTTGAGATGGTGTTATGCATTTTTCTATCCCTTTATGATGGACCATAAGGAACCACCTCATTATGACCTTCCTGAAATCTACCAGGGAGGTTTGCTCCATTTTCTGATTTTAGAAAGAAAATGGCCAAGTATTGATGCAGCTGGGAAGAGCCATTCAGTGCAGTGGTCTGGTTTCTTATGTAATGATGGAAAAAACAAAGCAGATGTAAGGAAACACATTGGATCTGCAGGAACGCTCTCTCCCCACCACTGGTAGGTGCAGCACTGGTAGCAGATCATATTCTCTTTTCTATTACCCCTTTCTCAGGTTAGCCGCTACTACCAAGCAGGGATCTGATGGTTTCAACCAGTGTCGTTATGAAGGAGAGCACTGCCCTGCTATGACACATGGTGCAATAGGGCCTAGTTCACATGAAACAGGCCAAAGAAAGCTATGTCCCAACAGGCTCACAAGACTAGTTCTGTCCTTTTTAGCACAAAGACTTTCTCCCTCTTTTGGCTATGCCCAAGATAAGCTGCATAGCCTGCTCAGAGTCCTGATCACAAAGCAGAATGCCACCGTGTGCCCTGAAGAGTCTGCTCCAGTAAGGCAGATGGGCCTTTCAAACTTGTGAAGCACTCTTTACCACCATTTGATAAGAATCAGCAGCACCTCAGTGGGTGGATGCCTTGGGTGCCAGTTGGTACAACAAGTGGAGTGATCCATAAGGAATGCGATATTCTACGGGGAGGCTTGCAGCCTCTCCATCCATGTGAGTGTCACTGTCAGCTTTCTGGGCAGGTTCAAAACATTTTAGCCAAGCTCAGCCACTGTGGAAAAACTGTCCTGCTGCCTTCTTAGACACTTCTTTCCTTCTGACCTTCCCAAGCCTCTAGTACTCCACAAAGTCTGTTCTGGAGGAAGTGGTGCAGAAGTTGTAAGATCTCCTTTATTTCCTTTGCAGTCTTAATAACTATACAGAAAAATCCATTTGCCATCACTTCCCATGGTTTGGATGGAAAAATTAAACAAATTAAGGTTTTTGCTTTTGACAAAATCCCTAATTTTTGACATGGGAATAGGATGGTTTTGGGCAATTTTACAAGGAGTAAAATGCTGGTGGTGCTGGAGAAAGGGTTCTTGGGGAAGGGTAGATTCTCTAAAAACATATGTTAGAAGGCTAAAAAAATGCTGTCTGTTCTTCTCAGAAGAGATGAGAGCAGGAAGAGGGAATCACCAGGTTGGATTGTTCAGACTGACAATCAACTACAATGGAAGAGATGTTCTCTATGCTCCTTGAGAAGCCCATCTTGCTGGTCTCCAGTCCATTCCAGCTGATGACAAAGAACAGCTAGAGATACAGATAGGCAATCCAGTAGACAATGTTGAATAGTAGGAAGGCGGTGGGGAAAAATACACGAGAGTAGGAGTCCAGGCGGGAGATGTGAATACGAACCCTCCCCTCCCGCCACATTCCTGTCTGACAGTCCTCAATGCAGCAGAAGAACCTCTCACATTCCTTTCCCTCCAAGCATGGGGAACCAGGGTCTTCATCCTCATCATCTTCCATCTCTGTGGGCCAGTGCATGATGTTGTTGATGTTGATGGTGGTAAAGGATGGCATCACCTGTGCACAGGTAGGCGGCTGTAATGGGGGGGAGTAGGTGAATTAAAGAGAAAGGAAAGGCAAGAAAACATGTTCTAGACATCCAAACCCCTCCACTTGGCAATAGGTCAGCTCATAGCATAGGTACTGTTCAATGCACCTGGCTGTAAATTACCACCTTGGTCTACTGTGGAGACTAGCAGCTACCTGCATGACTGTGAATTTCCTCCCTGGCACCCTAGGACATAGCCTTAGTCAGCAAAGATCTAATTGCTCCGATTCCCCAGCCTGCTACTAATAGTGCAGAAACAGGACCAGTTTGGTTTCAGCCATGCTAGCCTCTTCCCTCATTTCCCTGAGCTTAGATGTCTCTGAGGACACAGCACACAGTCCAGATGTGTCTTCTGGTTGCTGGGGAAAGGCTGTATGTACTCATAACCTCTTGGCCCAGGAGAAGAGGTGTATAATCAGCCTCAGAGGAGAGTTCTCTCCACCCATGCTGGGCAATGAGGCTCTTTGGTTTCAGTTCTGTCTCAATTCAGTGTCTCAGCTGATGTGTCAGAAGTCCCATCCCTGAGCTTGGGCAGATCTCAAGAGGATGAGGAACACACACTGCTCACTATTCCCATACTCAGGAGGTCTTGCAAGGTACAGACCATAAAAAAAAGGCTTCTGCATCTCTGAGGAGTGTAAGGAGAAGAATGTGGATCACCCTGTCTTAAAGTGGACATTTACATCTGGTCATGTGAGTTATCATAAACTACACTGATAAACTCTACAGCAATTTTGAAGAGGTGCTTGGCTCTGACAAGAACCTTCTTGTCTAAGGGAGCATCAGCTGCTTTTTCTAGTTGTGTCTCATCTTTCAGGTGCTCAGACCTAGCACACAGAGTGGTCCAAGGACCTTATGAACAGTGTGAGTCAGGCACCAAACCAGATCAGCAATTCCCATGAAGGCTGAGGAGGGGTATTTCTAAATAGCTTGGGGTTCTAACAACACCCAGCTCTGCTGGCCCCTTTGACCTACCAGCCTGGCTTTCCTGTTGTTGTGCTCAACTGGTTTCTTGTTTCCCACCAGGTAGTTGAGTGTAGCGTACTCCATGAGAGCTGCAAAGACAAAGATGAAGCACACAGAGACAAAGAGGTCCATGGCTGTGATGTAGGAAACACGGGGAAGGTGCTTGCGGGAGATAGTACTCAGGGTGGTCATTGTCAACACAGTTGTGATACCTAAGAGAGAAAAGAGATGGTTTTAGTAATAAAGAAGACCACTTCTGTCTTCTACATGTGTCCAACCCCCCAAACATCCCCATTTACACCCTTCTGTGTGAGAGAAATTCCTGTGGTTGTTTGGTCCCACTTTTGCTCTGCTCAGCAAGACTCTGGTCTTGAGGCTCCCTCTAACAATGCTCTATGGAAGAAGAGCTGTTCAAAACCCAAGTGTCACACAGGCCACCAATGTGGACTGGTAAAGGAGTGAGGAATTTGGACTCTCCTTAAGACTGTACACAGGAAAAGAAGCTTTGATAACGGGAGGGTAATGTAGTAAACACCAGCCACAAGGATCCCTTTCTGGCCTTGGTCTCTAATTCTTATCCATAAGCTTTCAACCTACTTTTCACTATTGTTCAGAGACAGATCTTCACAATCTATTAATTTCTCAGTGTAGAGGGCAAGTGAGGAGGAGACAATAAGGAATCTCTTTTGACTTGAATGAGGCTTGCAATTGTTTTTTGCAGCAGCAGTAATGCTCATAGAACAAAATATTCACTGCTGGTACCATGATCCATCATCCGCTGCTTTTTAGGATGTGGAGAAGGAACAGCAACTCTTCCTGTTCCTCCTTCTCTAGCATTCACCTAAACCAACCTGCCACACTTTCCTAGGTCAGCCCAATGGCTCAGGGTGGCAGCATAGCAAGAGATTTACATATTTCCCTTCTGTATTTGCATTAGCAGATATGATGTGACTTCCCATATATTTGAAATGCCAATGGAACTGATCCAGTTTACATCTCCTTAATATAGACTGGTGGGTTTGAAATGCACTGAGGATCATTTGTATTAAGAATAGCAGGGACTCTGGAGAGAATACATTGCTTTTGATGTGCTGAGGTCCCTTCTCATAGAGATAGCTCCCTCGGGAAAACTTGCCTTTGTTTTCTGAGTCAGCCACCATAGTGGTGTCAGCTGCACAGAATACTTTGCCTCTTGCTGTTCATTCCTTTCCCAGCCACAGACTATCGCATTCCCTCACCTCCATTGGAAATGACACTCCATTCTTCTTCCTGCTCTATCCATGGCCACCAAAGAAATTGATTTTGATAGGGAGGTGGGAGAGATGGTCAGGATGGATGGATTCTGAATAGCCCTGCCTGATGCTGATGGCCCCTAGCTTCTCTTCGCTTGTTCCCCTCAGAGGCTTGCAGGCAGGGCTGGGAATGCTATTGAAGGGAAAGTCAGCGGGGCTGATGAGAAGGATAGCAATGGGAAGCAGAGCTTGACAGCTGAGGTGCATTAAATATTCGTAAAGACCTCTCTAGTGCCTATCAGAGCAGGATTCAATCAACATAAGCATTTTCCTGCCTCAAAGAGCCACCGCAGGTTGCTGAGAAAATCTAAACAACAGGCAGAGCTGTTGCTACATCCTGGACTCCCACTGTGGTGTGACTGACAGAGAAAGGCTGTACCTACAGGGCTGTCACATCCTGCCAGAGCCTGGGATTCTGTGGGTACAGCTGAGCAACTTCGTACATTACCCTATGACCTTCATGTCACTGATCCTACACTGATCCCTTGAAAAGGGTTGAGGAGATGCAGAACACATGCATGTGACAGAAGCCCTTTGGCCAGCATCGCAATGCCACAGCTCACCCCTTCCCTCTCCTTTTTGGTACATGAGAATAACACATTGTCAACTTGGAAAAGGTTGTGTTCAGGTCTCAGATTGAGGTATGAGAGTGTTGTGCCACGCTGAAACAATCCAGTAGCCCAAGCTAGCACAGCTGGAGATTTGGTTGAGCTTGAGGACAGTGTTACACACACAAAGATGGAAGAATGGACTATCCTCCAGGAAGCTGAATAATGCCAGAAAATGGCGAAGTGTTTAAGGAGTTTTTGACTCAAACACTGTCTTGCAAGCCTTGCAAAGTTCAGCAAGCATCAGACGTGCAACAACCTGTCTCTTACCCAGAGATGTCCTGGCTGGCGTAGAGTCTCTCTTGATCCAGAAGGAAACCCAGGAAAGAACAACAGTCAGGATGCAGGGAATGTAGGTCTGAATGGCAAAGTAACCCATACGTCTACTTAGGTCAAAAGAAACTGTCATTACCATGTACTCCCCTAGGAAAAAGTAACAGAGACATTGGAATCACAATGTGACTTCCTAAAACACAAAAATTAGCAAAGTTTCAGAATTTGGAGTGTTTCGGATGAGGTTTTCTTGTAGTTTTAACTGCATGGCCAGGTGGTTTTGTGGCTGGCTTTGTGGCTGCCCATGTTGTAAGCTTCATGGGCACCTGGGTGGCTGGCTCAATAGGTTTAGTGACTCTCCAGCATTGGGGCTGGCTGGTTTTATGGCTAATGGACTCTGGCTGGCTCTGTAGCTGTCTGACTTAATGTCTTTGTGACTAATGGAAGAGTTGATTTTGTGGTTGCCCAACTGGTTGCCTTTGTACAGTCCTGGCTGTGTGTCCAAGCACACTGAAAAACAGACTGGAAAAGTTTCAGGGAAGAAACTACAGTGAGTGTTCATCTTCAGCTGATTGATGTGAAGGTTTCTTTTCTACAGAAGCTATTTAGCTGTAACAGGCTACACAGCCTGGCTCGCTAACTATCTACCTGAGCTGTGACAAAGGAGGTGTCCTTCAATCACTTCCATTGAGACTCTAGGTCTGTTCCTGGAAAAGGCATGTGGTGCTGTACATCCTAATTGCTCATTTGACAACTTACAGCTGAGGTTCTCCCTCTTTTTCAGAGGCTCCTAGTGAGTATTGGAAAAAAGCCACCTGACATTCCAGGGTTAAAATGGAGCTTGCAAGCAATTACGGGAAAAGAGAACTACAAATATCAGACAGACACTGGTGCATTCAAGACACTTTGACTGCACCACTTCTTGTCCTGGTTTGTGCTGCCTTTTCTACCCTGGTTAGAAGCTGGCTGCTGGTGCTGGCAACAGCAGCTTTCTGCAGCACTACCTCAACTTGCTGCTTCAGAGGGCATAAAACATATGAGCTGACCCCATCTGCAGGAATCCAAAGAGGCTTTGTTCTGTTGTCTGTGGAAAGGAATGGGAATGTGAGCTACTACGAGAAGGAGGAGCCGGGGGGCCTCCATTCCCTGGTTTCTTCACACATGCAGCATTTTTTCATCTCTTCAAGTATAACTCAGGTGTTCATCACCTGACACAATTTTACAGGGGGAAAGTTCTCTTTTCTCCAGCCTTGTTCCGACTATAAGCATCATCCAGGGATCACACAGTATGCGCATACTGCAGCAAGAGAGCTTTGCCTCCTCTCCCTCCTGACCCTTCAGTTAGAGATAGCTTCATTCACATCAGCATGGTCACAGTTCACAGATGTCAGTAGTTTTGTCCTGCCCCGGCTTCAACTTCCCCTCACCCTTCACCTCCAGCACTTCTGCCCCCTGGAGCAAAGGTCCATCCCTTCATCCTTACATTTCTCTGTGTCACTGTGACCTTCCTTCCCCACCACTATGGAGCTGTCTGATGATTCCTTTCCCTCCCACGAGGTCTCCAACACACTGGTGTTTCTGTGGGCTGGCTCCCTTTGCCTCACCTGCCCCAGTCCTGAGAACTTCTGAGGTGTTCCTCAGGCCAGTGAAGTCAAACTGGTAGAGCCTCCAAGTGCGCTGGTCGGAGACCTCAATAGAGTAGCGCCTCCAGCGATAGACGATCTCCTCGCGTGGGTATCCATCTGGGAAAAGTGGAAGGACATCAGTGAAATACTTCATCATGTTCCTCCAGCTTATTGAAGCAGGTATTTCTGATGCTCTTTGGACCTTCATTACTCCTCCTGACTACTTTCCTTTCTCAAGCATGAGTACACCAGGAATACAAACTGCCAACAAGGGAGGTAGCATGGCTGTGGCTGCTCTGACTGTCTACGTATCTCTCACCCTAGAAATTGATCTATGTATGGAAAAGGAAGGGTGCATTCTCTAAGGAGAAGGGCACCTGGCTCCTGCAGGCTGCTTCATGGCTTCTCCTGGCTCTGGCTTTCTTGGCAAAGAAACAAACCTACTGTGAACCAGGGACCTTGACACCTACGAAGGAGTTCTTCAGAAGAGGGAAGGAGCGAGAGTTTGGCAGCCAAATAAAAGTGTGTTTCTAATTATCAAGCATGTGGGGCATGTACTGTTAATTAGCAAAGAACGAGAGATGGTGGGAGATGAGGGGATGATATCTCCTCAGCATGCTGCCTCTCTCTGAGGCACTTCAGAACCATGTGAGCTGCATCTCTTCAGTGGCAGGGGAAGCGGGAGAGGCGAACCTGAGCTAAGATGACTAAACCAGTTTTCCAAGCAACGAGTGAGGACAGGATTCTCTTGGTGCAGAAAGGCTCCCTGCAAAATTATCAGTGGGATGTGCCAACATCAACAGATCTTTCTGCTAATGCGAATAGACAAGAGGAGACTAGGAGGGGAGGTCTGAGGCTCTGAGCTGAGGTCTGGAAAGCCAAGCTGTCGCCTCAGAGGGTGGGAGAAAGGGAGAAGATGCAAGGCAGGATGTGTGCCATTTGTCTAGAGGGACCAGAAGATCAGTGGAACAATCACCCTGAACTTTCCACCCAAATTAAGGGAAACTTGGAGGTACTGTGAATCTGTCCCTGAAAACAGGTTCTGCTAGCCCAGGAGTGCGAGGAGGCTTCAGGGCATGGTGAGTAATGGTCTGAGAAAAGAGTCATAAAGATTAGGTGGAAAAGGGAGGATGGTCTTCCCAAAAGAGTTTTACAGCAGTGAGGTTTTCCTGCTTGCCTTCTAAAACTAAACAATACATGTATACTCACAACTGGAAAAAACCAAAGGGCAGGAGTGAGTGTCCATTGGGAAATTCTGCAGCTGAAGCAGACATTCAGCCTCAATCGTCAGCCTGAGAGAGGAAGCGAGAGAGGATACTGAGATTTTATGTTGAAGGTGGTTTGATTCCAGCACCACAATGTGACAGAGGGATTCTCGCTTCCTTGAGAGAGAAACACTAATTTGTTGAAGATCAGTCTGTTTGCAGGAACATTTCAACACAGCACCAAAACAAAACATATGTTTGGGTATTTCTGAAGTGAGAAAAAACATCTAATTTTCACATTCAAAAAGCCTTTTTTATTTGGTAAGTTTTTGAGATTCATTTACAGGAGTGAGAATCTGTGGGAACAAAAGCTAAATGTTTATTATCAGAATGAAAGAAATGAACTGACCAACTTTAACTTTAAAACGACTTTGGTTTAGGAAACCATTTGGTAGCTTTAACTTTTTTCTAGGCATTGTATAGAAAAACAGTTTGATTTTTTAGAAGCCTTCATCCTGGGAAGAGGAAGCCCAATCTGCAGCCAGTGCTGCATATCTACCACCATCGGCACTGTGAGATTTCCTCACTACTCTGTCCCAGGCCACCTAGAAACCTGCTCTGCTTTGACCAGCTCCTTATTCCCTCACCTCAGCAGCCAGCTACAGCGCCTGCTGCATGTACCTGAGTGTGTAGAGCACTTTTCCGTCATTCCAGATGCGAAGGAGCTGATTAGGAGTGGTTATCCAGTGGGAATCAGCCCTCTTGGAGTTCCTAAAAAAGGTATCTGGGATCCAGATGCGGCTCACCATGTTGGTGTTGAGCGTGAGGGCCTTCAAGGTGCTGTTGAAACGAAGACGCCGGTCATACCACGTCTGAGCAAAGAAGATATCAATGGTGTATTCCTGTGAAAAAGAAGGAAGTATGTGTCTTTCTGAAGGGGATTCAGGCAAAGCATAGCCCTGTCCTCTGCTCTGCAGACACCATTCTGGAGTTACAGTCAGAACATCTGCTTTTTAAGCCTAAGAGAAGGTGTTAGTGACCACTCACACATTTCCAGGCTCATCTTTGGCTCTGGGTCAGGACATCCATGGCACACTTGGGAAGAGCCAAAGACTGTGTGTTGACTGGTGTGCTGAGCCATAGCACGTTTGGCCTGACCCATGCCTGGGAAGCCAAGACCATATAAACTAGTGCCCGGGCTTCCTCTTGATGGACAACTCAAGCCAAACACTCCTTTTAAGCACAGGCATGAAGGGACAGTGTAGTCATTGGCTGAATCCAACCCTAATTCAGCTAAACCTTTCAAACACAGGCACGGAAAGCTGCTCACCAGCTTACCAGAGAAGGCAAGCAGACTGCTGTTTTTGTTAGTTATTAGGAAACAGTCCAGGAGTGCCCCATACACCTAATTTGTACATATAGCAATAGTAGTGTTGTGCAGGAACCTAATGAGAATCCATCCCTTACTGCAGGACTTAGACTGTAAATGGTTTATACAGAAAATGGGGGCACTATGGGCTCCTGGGCAGATACCTCTTGCTGAAGATTAGAAAAGGAAGCTGGGGCAGGGGCTGCTATGGACCCAGCTCTTGGTGCAACCGGTTCCAAAGCTTCAACAAGGTTGCACCGTGTTCTGTTGCAGACAGACCACAGAGTTTCCACAAAATGAGGACCTTTGGTTTTAGTGGGAGAGGGTGTCCAAGCTCACCCCTAATGAGCATGTCTGGGAGGCAGCTCCTGCCCGGATTGGGCTGGCAGCAGTCCACCTCATTAATCCACCGCTCTGCTGCTTGGTCCTGCAAGCCAGTTTGCTCCTTACTCTCTTTCTCAACTTGCCTGAGAAGTTACTAATTAGTGTCATGCAGGAGAGTGTGTGGCACTCAGTGCCTGGCTGAGCCAGACCCCCAAGTCCACTTCCACCAGCCCATACTAAACACTGTCACCTGCTCCTGACAGCTCCTCTCCAGCCTGGGCTTTGCTCCCTTTCACTCCTGTTAAACCCCCATGACCACAGAGTCATTATCTCCCTCTCTCCTGTGGACAGAGATGAACAATGCCTGACTTTGCTATCTCTCCCTCTCATTCTCCTCCTCCCTCTATTGATTTATCTCGGTGGAATTTTTATGACTGCAGCACACCCTCCGCTGCCCTTGCTCCTGGTTCGGAGCCGACTCCTCAAACCATGCTGCTAAAATAGATGCTGTGCTCTTAGCACACTCCCTTGGACAGCTTGTCCTGCTGGGGCAGGCAGAGCAGGGCAGCACACGACTCCCCACTTCACTTTCCCCCCCCTCGCTCCATTGTCAGCCAACCGGCGATGAGTGATTGGTACCAAAAACGTCCCTTGCATAGGAATGAGATCACGAGAAAAGAACATTAGCCATCAGGCAGCCGAGTCTCTCTCTGGGCTGATCCTTCACCCTGGTTAGACACAGGGATGAGCAAAGGTGACAGGGATGAGGTCCTCTCATATCTCTAAATGAGGACAGATGCAGCATGTTCAAAGTGACGGCATTGCCCCTGCAGTTCATTCAAAGCAGGCATGAGGAGCCTGATCGAGGATAGCAGCAGCCCCCAAAGCCAATCGCACAAGCATAGCCATTGCCCCAGGGCAGGAAGTGGGAAGAGCCCATTCCAGCATCGGAGTGCTCTGAATCACACTAGGTATTGCTTGGATGTAGGGTATGTGGTGATGAAGGCATGGATGGGGCTGTGAAACACCAAAATAGAGCCCACAGATGGGCAAATAAGCACTGGTACAGCAGGGACAAGATGGGGTAATGGCAGCTCAAGAAAATTACATATATAGGGAGGCCTGACTTTATTCTGTTTGGGGCCATTTTCTTTTCCTTGCCAGCTTCCAGCTGTTGGGGCTAAAATAACATTTGACATATTCTCCCCCGCCCCTGAAAACCCTTTTTGAGCCAGTACAAGCTTACATTTGCTCCTCCTAAGCAGTATCTCTGCTGTAGAAGAAAGCAAGCAAAAATGCAATTATAAATCCATGTTAGATGCCACTATCAATTTCTAACTCCTGACTGGAGTCATTTGTGAGCTCTTGCTTTTGGGGTGGTTGCTCAGGTTAGATGTCCTTCTGGGAAGTTCAGCATTCAGCGCTGGGATAACCAGTGCTAATGTTTTGGGAGAGTGGAGGGTCAGCTATCCCAGGGGTTTTGTATTTGTTGTCAAGCGGAGATTTTCAGAAGGGATGAGCATTAAAGAGCTCCTCTTGTGCCGTTCATAGCCAGCCTTTGCAAAAGGTGTAGTGCACAAGTCATTCAGCTCTTCTGAAAAACCTGAGCTGTTACTGTCACTGTCCTGGTGTTTGATCTAATTTCAGAGGCTATTATTAGCACAGCTATTCATGAGGAGGAACTTAGTAGCTGAGCTGGCTCCCTTGCCTGTATGTGAGGAACCCATTGGGAAATGTTGGCATTTACAAATGTATTTTCATTCAGAATTATCTGAGGCAAGATTTATATAAGAATGCTCCAGCCTTTGGGAGCACTTTTACCCTTCCAGTTCTCTCCCGCATCACTGTTTGTGTGTGGTGCTTAGTTGCTGGCTGTGGTTAAACCAGTTCTTGAAGACTTTAGCACTGCTCCCACCGGGGGAGGTTTGCATGGGTGCTGGGGAACCTTGCACGACTGTGGCTCTGCAGGGGGAGCAAAGTGCTCAGACCTTCCTCCGAGTACTAATCAGATTCGACTTAGGTGTTGATATCTGATTAAAACAGGAGGCGTTTGACCACAGGTTCCCTGTAGTCATACTTCTGGAGGGAGATCCCAATATGATGCAGTCCAAGTTGTCCTCTGGAAGTGCCTCACACTCTTACTGACCTTAGAAGAGTCCAGGGTGTTCAAAGCTGAATAGCTGAAATTTGGCAGGATGAGCTCAGCCCCTGAAACTTGCTTCCTGAACCCCTGTAGTTTCTGTCTGCCCCTGATTCATTCTCAAGCATCAGAAAGAGACTTCTCAATACCTCAATTTTCCCGTGTAGGAAAAGGTTATTGTAAAATACGCCTCCAACATTACTGTACCATCTGCTGCGCAGCACATGGAGGTTGTTAACTTCTCTGTCAAAGCATGGGCTTTTTTAGTGTTTTCAACCAGAAGGAGCTAACGAAATAAGAGGAATCACTCTTCAGTTAGGTCGCGCCATTTGGATCACACATGGGGTAACACACGCATGTTGGCATGCATGCAGTTGTACATCAAATTTCAGTCACAGAATAATGAATCAAACTACCCATAAGGCAATCACTGCCTATCCTAAATACTATCATGATCTTAAGGTCCTTTCCAACCCTAACTGTTCTATGATTCCATGTGAGTTCATCCAGTTCTGGTGCTAGCTGTGCAGGTTGGTGCCCAAATCAGCCTTTCAGCATGTCCCTGCTGGTCCCCTTGGTTACTGCCATCACATGGCACTGCTACACATCACTGCTCAGTCCTCGTTTTCCTCATGTGGGCAGCATGGCTGCTGGTGGAAACCCGGTTCCAAAAAAAAGGCAAAATCTGAAAACACTTAATGGAAAAAACCTGTCCTGCAAAAGAGCATTTGTGGGAAATAAAGGGATGTGGAGTTGACAAGAAATTTCATCTTGGAAGAAAAAAATAAAGCAACAACAAAAAGATTTTACTGCACTCACAAACCCTTTCATTTTTAAAGCCATAGTTTAAGTAAAAAGCCATGCAATTTCTGTGTGAAAAGTCATTTCAAAGAAAAACCCAAAATTTTCTATCCAAAAGAAAATGAACAGGTTCAGAAATCAGCCTGTCCCCAGCACAAGAGAGTTTGGAGCTGGCCAGTGCTCTCTGTGTGCTGCCCTAAGCCCTGCGGGTCACCTCAGCCACTCTGCCCTAAGCTTCACAGCCCCAGAGCACACATTCCATTTCTGACATTGAAATACAACCAGAACATCCAGCCTGGGCCCAGTTCACTCCTCCCTGTGCCTCTTCTCTCACCTCTGTGGGTAAGTGCACACATTGGGAATCAACCAGTATTCCCAGTTGGGTCTGGCCCCAGGAAATCTAGACTAATTTGTACCCTGGGTTCAGATGAGCAAGGGCTACCCAATTTCAGACTAACAGCTTAAACTCACAGTGTTAGCATGACACAACCTGAAATTAGCTGTTTGTATTTTCAGGTTACCTTGTACAGCAAAACACGGAGCTGTGCGCTATCACAAGAACCTTTTTGAATGGCTCAATGCATGTGCAATTCAGTGTGCATTTAGTAGGATACAGAGGAATTGGCACCCTACGGCTCCTCTCTTTCTATCTAGGAGCTTCTTCCTCTGTGTTCTGTAAGAGCTCAGCTTTCTGACAAATGCCCAAGAGAGAAGCAAAGCCATGAGATGAAGATGTCTTAAATGTTTTCCTAAAATAGGATAAAATTAAGGATTTAAAGGTGGTTTTTTACAGCTTCACTTGTATTCAACAGCAACAAGAAAACCTCCAAATAGGAAGACAGAACCTGGAAGCAGCTTCCTCTGTTTTAATCCATCGGAGAGAGAGTTTGTAGAAATCCTAAATAACAGTGAAAGGTTATGTCCTAGACAGTCTCATTCTGGCTTTTACTGTTTTGATTTTGGTTTTATTCATACAGTCCCTTTCCTCTGCACTTCCAAGCAAATCCCTTGCTGCAGTACAGTAAAGCAGGTTTCTTTCCTCAGAAGCGCGGCCAGCATTCCACGTGGGCTGATGTGACTCTTATGGATCTATACTGTCAATCATAGAGCTAAGCAAAGGAAGTATTACAGGCAAGCTCTTTGGGATGCTGCAGGTCAGTGAGACCTCAGGAGTTACTGGAAGAGCCCCAGGAAGGGAGTGTTTTTCAAGGGCTGATAGAGGCTCCATGCAGCCCAAGGCAAGCCCGGAAGCTTCTCCTCCACTCTCCCTCCTCTGCAATACAGCGGACAGCCCAAGCATCCCCCCTTCAGACGAAACTGCATTCAACAACTCTATATCCCTGCATAGGTAAGCATTTTCCTCTCCATGACATCCCATACATCCCTCCCAGCATGCAAACATCTCTGTCAACCCCCTGGAGCTTCATGTCCCAGGGAACACACGCAGGAATAGCAAAAAGTCTGGAGATGCTCTCCAGGCTAAATAAATAAACTAAATAAAATAACCTTATTTTACAATACTCTTCAAATCTGTTGCACCACTTCTTGTCCCTACGGCTCGAGGGCAGGAGCGTGCTTCTAGCATGACATGTGCAAACACTCTCCAAAGGCAGCAAGCAGAGAGGACGTGTACTAACAGCATATGCTAACGCCTGACACTGACCACTTCAGAGACCAGCTGGGCAGTGTCAAGCTTCTCCTATTAATAAGACACCTCACTTGTGGATGCCTCCGTGTCCCTACTCTGGGCTATCTGCCCAACACAAAGAGCAAAAGAATGAGAATCTAAGTTTCGCTGTATTTTGAAGGCTCTCCTCTACCTAAATCAGACCCCAGGCAGCTTTCTGGACATGATGCCAGAGTGGCTAGGGGAGCTCACAAGGATGAGAGGCGCAGAGCTCTGATGATCTGTGTTTTCAAGGTGACACACTGAACTTCCCATCTGCTTCACTTCTGCAGCGATATCAGCAGCGCTGTCCTCGTCTCAGCGTTTTTCACCTCTGCCCAGGGAATCTCAGTTGAAACAATGTTCTTTCTACAATACAAACTGGCTGTTAAAACCCATCACCATGTCCTGCGCTTGTGCCAGGGGCCTTCAAACAAGACTTGCTGTACATGCTGCTCTGTCGATTGCAAACTCCAATCAAGGTTTGCTCACCTTTGGGGTCTGCAGACAGGAACTGGACAGGGCTTTCAAAGCCAACTGCTGGCTCCTGAAATCTCTACCTGGACATTCCCACACGCATCTGCTCATGCCTGATCCCATCCTGAGGGGGAGGCTGATTGCTATGGTGCCCTGGCACATGCAGCTTCTAACTGTGAGCCCCAGGAGCACCTGACCTAGATGTGTATGTTTCAGCAGCTGATTAACAGTCATTACCCAAAGGATCAAGGAAAGACCTTGAATGGAGACATGGCATCAGCCAGGCTCCTGTTTATAGAAGCACAACCTGTCTGCACTGTCCCCAAGAAGGTTATTACTAAGAAGGCAGAGGTGTAGGTACAGGATGTATACAGATGGGGCAGAATTAATTAAAAGGGAAGGTACTGAACAGGGAAGGAGCTGCCTCCTTTTAGCTTAGTTTTTCACCACTCTCAGGACAAGACATGCTCTGGGTGGAAAGTCTGATGCCAACAAGGATGCAGCCCAGTTACCATGATCTCTATAAAATGCCTGGGCTGCTTGCAGAGCAAAGCTACACTTGTCCAAAGTCTTGTTTTCATGTCAAACCCTACTGCTAAATGTTTAAACGCTCCCCAGGATGTTGGGCTTGAAGCAACTTTGTGCCGGAAGAAGAGAGCAGGCAGGGGAAGAGAAGAGGTGAGGACAGAAGCACATAGGATAACCAGAAATGAATACATAGCACTACAGGCAGGTGCTCTTGTTAATTTGTCCTTTAAACTCATGGGGTGTTTGACAGGACCAGGAGAAAAAGACAAACCTTCTCCCTGTACGCATTAACCCCACGATTGCTCCTCCAGGACAACTCGGCCAGATTCAGATGAGAAGCTGGAACTTCTTTAATTGCATTTCCCATTCCTGTGCCACCAGTTAAAATGAACTGGCATGGACAATCTAATACTGCCCAGGTCTGGGAGAGCAGCTGCTGCAGCTCCCCTCTACCACTCAAAGGAAGGTAGGAGAACCCACGAATCCCAGTGTCCAGTCCTGAACATTCCAGGGAAAGGTGTCTGGGATGGTCAGCTTGTCCCCATATAATCTCCCATTCCATCCCACCTTCCTATGGGACTTTGCTTCGCCTACTAAGGACATCTTCTCTCCAGGGCAGGGACTGCCTCTCTCTATGGACTGAAAGGTGTGTAGTGATCTCACATGGATGCTAACTGTTTCACAAAGACAAAACCCCTTCCACTTGAGTCTTCGTGATAAAGAAATTGCTATAGAAATTGTGCTTTGAGGTCAAGACTGGAAGGAAAGGGTGGCCAAGACAGGGAACTACAGGAGCTATGCCTTCTGTGTGGATCAGAAACAGAAGCTTCCTTCCAGTGCAGGAATTTCATGGCTTGGCAAAGCAGCATGCAGAACCAGAGGGATTAAGAATAGGCAAACAATAGCAAGCAATATCCCTCTGTCCCAACAGGCTCCTACAGTGGCCACTCACAGAGTATAAGGAGCAGGAAAATCACTGCAGTCTTCTCCTAAATACACACCCTCCTCCATGAGGAGGAGATGGGGACAGAGTACTCTGCTCCACTGACTCTTTCAAGGAAATTTATTTCATGGTATCTCTCATGCCCCCTTGCTGTGCTTGCCAGCTTTCCCTTCCTGCCCTGCCGCTTCCTTCATTTAGCTCCTCCCTGCTTCATTTTGTTTTTCCTTTCGCAGTTCTTCTCAAGGCACCACAGAATCACAGCTGAGCCCTAATAGATTTCAAGGGAGTACCAGGCAGAGGAAAGCAGCTGGGAGGAATGAATCAGGTTACAGAGAAAGAACAATTTCTGTCTGTCTCCCCTGCCAGGTATTTGAAGGGCAAAGCAAGCTGGACTGCAGCTACGGAAGGGACACCAGGCCAGCTGATTCTCCTTTCCAGGCATACATCCACACATCCCAAGTGTGATGGTCATTTGGAAGCCAGAACACCAGCCGTCAGGCAAGCAGGACCTGCAGAGCTCTGCTGCTCTGTGCTGCCCGCTTTCCATAGCACATGGTGGCTGAAACAGAAGAACCTCCTCAGAAGGGGAGGTCAGTATTCCCAGTCTTTGTTCCCAGCTCCCAACTGTTTTGTAGAGACACAGCCTACTGCAGATGCCTCCTTTAAAACTCAAACACTCCACCTTCTCCATCTCTCATAGATGGCTTTAGGACATGTTTGGATGTAAGACATAAGGAATGCACTGGCAGAGCTTTTATATCCCAAAATCATACACAGAAAGAAACCAAACAACTTTGGCTTTTGAGCTTATTCCAGAGTTTCAGTGAGCTGGACAGCCCATTCTCTGCTGCTCCTTGCCAAACCCCAGGACTTGGACCTGCCTTTGGCTTTTTGTGATAGCAGCAATGCTGAGGTATTTTCACCTCTCCTCCTGCTGATCCAGTGGGAGACAAGCAGTGTCTAAACAGCTCCAACCTTGCTGCTGCAGAACTGGAGTGAAGCTTGCAGGAAGCTGCACGTAGAGCTAACATCCAGTCATGAGCTGCTTGGCTTCGCACAATGACTTACTCCTTCCTTGCAGTGCAAATTGGGTACCCGACATCCCATTCCCACTGCTTCCATCCCCTGCTTTCTCTGCAGGGACCCTTTCTCTCTAAGCCTCCTAGTGAGATTTACTCTGCAAATGCCTCTGGCACACTGCTCCATGTCACCACTGCGGCTCTTTGGTGTGGCAGGGACAAACAGGGTCCATTGTGCCTTCTCACAAGGAGCAGATTCATGTGACAAACTGAGGCTGCAAGCTCTGGACAGGTCTGCCAGTCTACCAGTGCCAGATCATGAAAGGAAGTAGTTGTCTTGAATATCACAGTTCTCTTTGCTTTCAGCTTTTCAAGGAGCAAATGTAGAGAAGATCAGCTAGTTATCACCTCAGCATAATCCTCCTACCTCTCCCTGTGGCTGTAAGAATAACCAACCTAACTCCCACAGGCTTTTCCCACTTCTCTACCCCACGTGCCCTCACTACACTACTAAGGTGGCTTTGGGTTTCTCTGAAGGAGAATGACAGACTGAGGGATGCAGGTCTGGTGTGGGAGGTGTAACAGGTACACTGGCAAAGCTGGAGGGAAACAGGAGCAGATTGGGGGGATGTATCAGAAACAAGGCTTACAACATTTGCAAAGTCCCCACTCTGACCTCCCTGTTCCCCACCACATGCAGACAAGGTGTTTCCCCACCCACACAAGTTTTGGTTCACACGTCCCATGTGCATCTGCCTGTGGGTGAGCCACTATCACTGCCTGCAATTCTCTTGAGCAAAGCTGATCAGATGGTTAGAGCCATTTCCAGCTAACTGCAGGTCACAGCACAACCACAAGAATCCTCACAGCAAAGCCTCCTGGACATGAAGATGGACAAGCAAGTCTCCCACCAAGGTCCCCAGCTACCATCACCTCCATGTTACCAGCGCACAGCAAACCCAAAGCGTGACCAGACACCATGCCCCATGCAGCCAGTATGATTTCCCCGGGGCTTTGAGGAGCTGTTGCATTGGGAATTGGTGGGGTCAGACTCAGCAGCACTGGTATGAAACGGCTGCAGCATCAGCAAACCCACAGCAGGGAAGGATGGGCTGCTGCCACCCGTGTGAGGTAGATCAAGTGAAGGTCTACCTAGCTACCCACTTGTTGCCCCTGACATGTACCTCCTACCAGCACAACAGACACCAAGCTGAAGGTGCAGAGGGCAAAGGAAGTGCCTGGAGGCACAGGGGAGATGCAAGGGGCTGCAGGGAGGAGAGGAGAAGCGCTGCCTCAGCCTGGCTAGTCCTGGTGCCTGGGGAGGCTCCGGCTGGCAGTATCACTGCTCCACTGCTGCTCGCTTGCAATTTGTATCATGGGCAATTAAACCCTTCCTGTGCACGGAGATGGGATGTAATAGTCTGAATATTCAGCCTTTAACATCAAGGCATGAAGAGGTCCTTGAAGCATATTGCCCCTGGTTACCCAGTGCTGCTGAGTTCTGAGAAATGGTCTCCATTTCACAGCACATTTCTAGCATATTTCACATCAGCCTTTTACGGGAGATGCTGGTTGCAGGAAATAAAGAGAACTGATTTCTACTGAAAGAAAAAAAACAAGTTTTGTTGAAAATATATTAAAATTCTCCAAACCTAAAATGAATTTCCTCAAGCTCATCATTTCATTCAGACACATTTCTTCTTCTATAAGCTCACAAAGCATTTTGCTTTACCCTTATCTTTTTGATTCGCTTCATTTTGACTTTTATTTTCAAATGCTCATTTTCATGCTTTACTTATAGGACAGGATTTATCACCGCATGAAAAACAAATCAAAACAATCTGATGATGCTAAACATAAATATTTTGATTGTCTCTAGATCCATTTTCCTGCAGAAACGTGGAAGAATTTTGGCTGTTTGTCTCAAATGGGAGGGAACAGTGAGGCTCCCTCCTCTACAATGCTGTCTGTTCACCCTAGACCAGAAACCCTGGCCTCTGACCAGCTCTTTGACTTGGCTCTCACACACCTGAAATACCCAGACCTCTCCTGTGGAGAGATCTAAAGCCTTCGGCTCAAATAAATCAACTCTGCCTTAAGAATAATTCAGCCCATCAAGTGAAAACTATTGGTACAGCTCAGAGCCTATATCTTTCAAATTTGACACAACAGTGCTTTCCCTTTGACTTGGAAGAATCAATTTAATGAGGTTCAGAGCACAGATCAGTATCTGAATCAAACACATACTTCCTTGCCTGTCCATGCACACATGCCTCTGTGTGGAGGAGTGGGACCATCGAGGACCACAAAGCAACTCCATGAGCTAACGTGCTTGTGATGGAGACGGCTGCATCCATGCTTTTCCCCACAAGATGCAGCTGAACACTGCAGCTCCAAGCCTCAGCCTGTATCTCCCAAGCACATCCCTACCAGTGTGTGATGAGCAAGGTTGTATTCACAGCAAAGCCTCTTAATGCACTGCCAGAGGGCAAAGCACCTACAAGACCAAGAGAGAGCTGCTCTCTGCCTCAGTTGCTCAGGCAGGGGATAACCCTGCAGCCTGGTCCAGTAAGGAGAGACTTCTGGTCACTGGAAAACTGTCATCATGGACCATTAACAGCCAGAAATCTAATTGCTGGCACACAGCTCTGGAAGGGGACACCAAGTGTAGCTACTGTGGTCACGATCAGGTTTTATGTGGGCAATGGTGAGGAATACGAGTTACAACATTCTCAAGTTGGGCATGGTGAGCATGTCAGCTCCTCGGGAAGCACTGACAGTAAAGCATGCCTGCAAGGGCTCAGGGCAAATAACCAACCCCTCTGCATTCAGCCTGGCTGAAGAAATGTGAGTTTTCTCCAAAGGCTGGCACAAAATGAATGCGGGATTGAGCCATTCCTGCCAGCAGAAGGCCGGAAATCGCATCCGTGAAGGAACTACAAGAGCTGCTTCCTTCATTATGAATGTTGATTTATCCCCTGTTGCTGGAGGGCCAGAGGCTGCCTGAGCTGTGTGGAGCACCTGTGTGCCAGCACTGATGCTGCAGCATAAGAAACCTGACTGAATACAGCCACATTCCCCATTTAGTGTCGGGCTGCGAGCATGGATGTTCATTAACTTTAGGGCTTTGCTCTCCAGAAATGCCTCTGAAGAAAAGCCCTTTTCTCCCCAGGAAGCTGCTGTCCAGATTTTCATATTTTATTTAGCTCCCAATTTTAAAGGCAGAACCCCAGCCTTTTGTTCATCTGCACTGACAACAGGCTCCTCGTGCTTCCTGCACAATAAACAGCCTATTAATAAAATACCAACATGGATGTCACACAGAAAATATCTGGAGGAGATTAGTGTATGTTCTGGATAATAAAAGGAGTTGGTTGAATTATTCATGGTGAATAAATGAGCCCTTTCCCAGTTTGGGAGCAGACCCCAAAACTTGCGGAAGCTCCTGGGATACGATCAGGATGAGAGTAACTCATTTATCTCGTTAGACCTTCTGTTGTGGTTCGTGCTTTGTCCCACAAGTCACAGATGACTGCTGCTATTCCTCAGCAGCCTCCTGATTTATTTTATTTCTGAAAGCAATGACAAATGATGGCGACAGGACAGGCACTGCCCTTCACCGTGTGCCCGACCTCACCGTCACGCCAACACGAGCAGCTACGTGAGGGACAGGCTCTCTCCTAGCACTTGGGCACACAGGAATGATCACTGAACATCAAGGAATCAGGAGATATGAGCACTCTCCAAGCAAATGAGTATTTGTGAAGACATTATATATGCACCATCAGCTCCAGTGGTGCTGAGCCATCACTCAGGCATGGAAACTAATGGCCAGAAAAAACACTGGTGCCCTTAGTGAGCAATGCCCATCTCCCAGCACTTTACATTTGTGCGATACACATCTTTATCAGGACCAAACCCTGACCTAGCTCATTACAAGAGCACGTGTCTTGTGCAGCCTCACTAGATTCATGCTGATGACCAACTCTTGCTGCACACCAGGCAGGCCAAGAAGAGTGCACAGTCCTTGGCAGAGACTTGTGGTGTGCTTCAGGCATTGCAGTGCAACCTATAAGTGGGTGCATCTGGGCTATTGCCTCCTAGACAGATGATTTGTGAAGCATTTTGAAGTCCTTTCAGTTGAGAAGTGCTGTGCAACTGCTGGAGTCTATTATCAGCGAAGAAGGGGAGGGGGGAAGGTAACAAATTTCCTTTACCTATAGGCTTATCTTGTGCTCCAGAGAAACAAATTCAAGCATTTTTAAAAGTGTGCCATTTTCATTTCCTTCCTACTTATTCCAAAGCAGCCAAAGCAAAGTATAATCAGGACTTAAGTATTCCTCAGAGCCAGACAATTATTACCGGTCTCGGTTTCCCCATCTATTAAGAAGAAACGAAGATATTAACCCAAGCCTTGCAGCAGGACACCATGGCTGTAACCCAAGGCTTCCCGCTGCGACTCCCGCACTAATGCCTTCCAACAAAGCACAGTCACCAGTACTCGGGATGCAGCTTCACTTCCATGTGGAGATGCCTGAAACTGTGCTCTCCAGAAAGGTGGCTCAGCCCTGCACAGCTGCAGTGGAACCTGGCTCTTCTCCTGGGGATCACAGCCCCTGCTGCTGCGGCAGCTCAGCCATTCACACACAGATGCCAGCTTGCTGCCCACTGATAACAGGACATCAGTGGGGATTTTACCTAAAGGGCTGCAGTTCAGCAGCTCCAAGTGGGGAGGAAACAATCCTTGGAAGAAGGCTGTGCCCACAGCCACTGCCTCCCTGCCCTGCTAAGCCATCCCTGCACAAAGAGCACCCAAAAGCAAAGATGAAGTGCCCCAGGTCCCCGGGCTGGCTTTGTCACAGCAGCTCCCTTCCTCTCCACTAACCCCTGTCAGCTTTAACTCTGAAAGGCAAACCACCCTCCCCTGCTCCTCGGGATTTACATGAAAGCAGTCAGTGGGGAGTTCTTTTCATTCATGCTGGGCTTATACTTCTAAATTATAAAGTGTGTCAAATGAGGATTTAATTTATACTTAACAAGACAACGTTTGTAAATTAATTATTCATCAGCTGATAACGAATAAACATTTCCCCTTTCCTTCCCTCCCCCTTTTCACAGGGCTTTCACAAATGCACCTCACATGTAAATCTATTCAATCTACTCTGCAGTACTACAGATGTGGCAAAATATGCTCTTCATCCTCAATTTTGTTAGCGTGTTGCATGGTAACTAATGCAGCCTGGCATAGCATTATGAATTTAATTGTGTGCAGCATCTCCTTCTTAAAGAGGGAAGAGGCGAATATTCAACATGTATTTGGACTATCACCTTCTTGGGGTTGCAGTCCCCTGTCACAGCCAGAGATAAGAAAATAATTTGCTGCAATGAGGGAGGTAGGAGCTTAGCCCTATCTGTTAGAAATCACAGGCACTACAGAGGCAGCAGAATTGAGCCCCTGGTGAATGATGAAGGCCAATTTTGCTCTATCTTCATTACTAGTAAGGAATCAGGTTGAGGTGATGCACAATCCCAGCAAAAGAGCTGTAATTGAGTTATGCTACAGGGTCTGGCACACAAGGGCTTAACCTCACATATATCAACGAGAGGAGTCTCCAGCACCCAAACTAACCCTGATAACACTGCCTCTGACCCCAGACAGCTGAAGCAGGTAAGGCAGCAGGTCCCTGGATGAATGGCCTGTCTCCATTCACTTTGGTCAGGAGGCTACCATAGTGTTTGGGCTACATTCTTTGTGTTTAACTCCTCAAGCCTCATGCTTGGTTTGGTGCAAGAAAAGAAGAAACGGACATTCAGCTCTGACCTCTGGAAGGAATCTCTGGGCAGGACTGGCTCCATCCCCAAGCTCAGAACAGAAACACTTTTTCCACTTCCACCCATGCTGGCTCTCATGGTCACTTCACGGACATCCATAGGACTGAAAGACACTCAGCCCCAGTAGTTGGCAGCCACTCTAGTTCTACAGCATCATTTTCTGAGAGTTAAGCATCCCTAAAGGAAGGTGACGCAGAACTCTAGGTGTCCTTGACACCCGTTACCACCATAATAAATAGCAATAAAGCCATTACAAAACAAAACTAGGAGCAAATTCTTCCAAAGAAGAACCAGTCAGCAAAAAAATGTGAACCCAAAGCCTCTTCTGTGGGTCCCTGCTGGCACAGCCCTCCCCACAGACATGACAAGAGAGCCAAGGTGGTTCTTTGCACCAGGCTCAGGTTAGTGATAAACCAAGGGCACCTAAACACTATGTTAATGGGAATCTAATTGGGCACCCAGATCTCTGACACAGCTTGGAAACCTGTGGTGCTGGGGGTGATAACTCATTTGGCTTGAGGTGCTGTTGGCCAGCACCCAGAGGCAGCAGGTGGCTCTGGCAGGGCTCATGGCCAAGCACATCCTTTCCCTGATGGTGTAAACAGAGCTTCCCACCACCCTGAGAAGCAGCAAGTGTCCCAATCCTGCCTGAAGACAACAGGTTCATGGCAGTAGGGAGGAAGTCACAGTCCATGCAGCACCCGGAGCAAACAGCTGTCAGACCTGATGGTCCCACTTCTCTGCACTGTTTCCCTCTCAGCACAACCAAGCCTCATCCCACTTCCTATCATTTAACTATCGCCTAGCTTCATTTCTGGTCACTGCCACATTTTGACTGGCAGAGCACAGAGGGTCCTTTCCCCAGGGAGAAGAGAATGTAAATTTGCTCAGGTACCTTAATGGAGAACAAGAGAGCCATTCTGGTCTACAAAAGATACAGGAAATCACTTTACATTTCTCCCCCCTACAAACTTGCTTGCCTTCTGCCAGCTCCTGAATGTTCATGTTATTTATGACAAATGATTGATGAGGTGATGCTGAATCCACCCCCAGCACAGGACATTTTCATATCACCTATTCATTTTTGAGGACTGGAATCAGTTTTGCATCCTAACGTGATTTATCATTTGGAGGGTGAGCAGTGGCTACACAGGGCCAACTTCCAATCCCTGACAGCATCATCAGGCTAAAGGCAGTGATGTGGTGAGTAGTTAACCATTTGAGGAGTGGGCAGATGATCACAGGACACCAGCAGTCAAACTATATTGCTTAAGTTAGAACCACCAGCATATCAGGCCATGCTATACCCCTCCACTTCAGACTACACAGACCATGCTGGTCCAAGCTGATAGCCACAATAATGCTGCTGTATTTAAAAGCAGAACTAGGTTTTTGTCTTCTACATAGCCTGGCTATGTGAAAGAGAAATATTTACATAAGATGCTGTCATCATAATGCACCTTAAAGAGATCAGTTGAACATTTCCCCTTCAGCAAGCTTCCAGCCTACATGAGCTTCTCTATCTGTGGCAGAGAGAAATTCCACCAGGGGCTCAGGAGAGATCTAGCTGGTTCTTTCCCTCAGATCTGTCCATTTGCTCAGGATGCATATGGGAATAAAGAAAGATCAGGCATGTGGGATGGGCCTGATAGCTGGGAGAAGGCAAAGCTTCTCAAGTTGGAAGAAGCTGCATAAAAAGAGGCAAAATAGGAACGACATCCCCAGCAGACAGCCTGTACCACAGGTTTGATGCCAACCTGCCAGCAGCTGGCACGACCCGCAGAATGACTTAATTCATTGCATCAGCATGGAAAAGCAAATAAACACAAAACGAGTGGGTGAGGCAGCCAAATCTGGAGGTGACACCATGACAGTGTTGCCACAGCCCCTTTCTCTTGCTTCAGGAGATGCTACAGCAAGATGCAGCCTCTTTCATGAGCAGGTGGAGGTATTCAGAGTACAGATGGCAGAAGGCTGCCATCCAAGGCTACGAGACCTGGGTGTAGTTGTTCTCAGTACTTCTAGTATCATTCCAGCTTCTCAGGGAGAAAGGTTTTTAAGCTTATGGGCATCACAAATTCAAGTTTAGGAAGTTGTCTGAGAGGTGATAAGGTAGGGAAGGGAAGAAGAGAAGGAGAAGTATCCATAGAGAATCTACTTGGAGAGTCATAAGGAGGTGTCTTCAGATCACTGGTGGCTGTTGGGATGCAGACAGTAGTATCTGGGCACTACAGAGAGGCAGTGCAGCTCGTTATGAATGATAACCATAAAGTCTCTTAACTGCCTCTACACCAAGTGTTTTTTCCCCTACCTGAGCCATTCCCCATGAATGGCAATCCCTTCCTCAGCTGGGGAAGCTGCAGATGTGCAGATCAGCCCTGTGGCAGCAGCTTCCCCAGCAGACATAGGCAATTCCAATTGCCAGTCTTGCCTTCACACTCCTGGCTTGCTTTAAGAGCCCTGGGAGCCCCTGAGATCCTATGCAGTTGTGGAGCCCCACTTCATGAAGTGCAAGACTTCTGCTGATGCTTAGAAAGAGCCAACCACATGGGCTGAGCTGCTCTAGGAACAGTCAAAAGTGTCCTAAGCAGCACTCTCCCAGGATTCTCTGATGTCTTGTAAGGGTTATGTTCACACAACAGCTCTTCTCCTTGATGGGGATGGCTGTTGTTACTGCCCTGCATCCTGTTTCCACAAAAGCACTGAGAAGCTGAGTATGCCTGAAGCTCCTATACCTGCAGCCATATATAGTTGGAATCAGCTTGGTGGATCTAAAAACCTGAGAGATTGGGATGGATGTATCCATCGCCATGGTGTAAGCTATGTTTCTTAGGAAACCAGACTAGCAGCAATTCTGGGTATCTCCTTATAGCAGAATATGAACTCTGGATGCAAGAATGGATTTTATAAGCCACTCTATTACTAATACATGTGATCCTGCAACAGGGAGGAGAGCAGAACTTCCAGCAGGGGTGGGAAAGGGTAAAGTGAGTTGATGAGAGGGAAAAAGAAGGAATGAGGATGTACGCTGTGGTTTTGCATGGTCACTGCAAGGCAGAGAAGACAGCCACTTATAACAAAACTTTAATGCTCTACCACCAGGCACAGCAATGGCCAGAGACATCCTGCACCCTTTCCCCTGCACTGCTGCTCTTATGTTGCTGTGGCTTCATCTCCACACACCCACATGGGATGGAAGGAGCTTGGGGTATCTGCTGGCAGCCAGGGATGACATCCACATGGCTTGGGCTGAGGTTCTGCACCTGGAGACCAGGCCCACAGAAATGAATGAAGGAAACATTTTACCTTAAGGCCATCCCTACTGAGCCTCCTGATGGTTCCTGCTCATGCACCCAGCCAGGTACCCATCTGGTGGCTTATGAGCACATGCTGCTCAGAGGCACACGCTCAGATGTGGCTGGTCAGAAGGGCTGCTTCAAAAGGCTCCCTGGAACAGAAGTGGTACTGCACCTCCAACACCTCCATGCCCAGAGGGCTCTGCTCAGTGGGAATTTTCTACTTGAGAAGCTAAAAATACCATGTCCATCCTGAGAACTTCCTTCTTCCAGGGGGCTGGTTTTGTTTCTGCTCTGCTTTGCACTGACAGACAAGGAAAGCTAAATTGTCCTGGCTCTACCTCTCCTGTTCTCTCCACCCCACTGCCCAGTGGGCCAAAGAAGTCTTATGAAAGCAGTCAAGTTTGTTTTTTTCTAGAAAAGAAGGGAAAACGACTTCACAGGGAAATAATAATGTAAGGTTGCTGTGAATAACATCATAAATATTGCGTGAATAAAATAATCAGCAGTTGCTTTCCAGTGCATGGCCTGGGGGCTCTTCAGACCAAGTGTTTCTGCAGCTCGCAGTGCAGTGGGGTCCCAGGCCATAAGCAGAAACTTGTCAGAGTTGTGATGCCATCAATCTAAGGTGCTTTGTGCTGAAGAAGAGCCGTGGGACCTGAGGCACCCTGTGTGCCCCTCCCCAGCGCTGCAGGCCAGGCCTGGGCATCCAAGTTTCACACTATCAGAACATTGCCATGGAAACCATCTCCAGGTACCTATTTCAGTCTTCATGGGAGGTGCTGCTCCCCTTCCCAGCCACCACCACAACGGCTCACCCAGGGTAGTGCAACTTGCCCCAGACATCCTGGTGCTCACACACTTCCCAAGCAGGAGAGGTTCTGTCCACACTTTGCCAGTGGAGACCACAGAGCATCATTATCCTTCTCCCTGAGCTCATGAGTATGGTAACGGTGCTGAGCCCTCCAAGGGCACTTCAAGACCTTTGCTCCTAACCAGGGATGGTTGTCAAACCTTTGTAGCTCCATTTATCAGCAGGTCAGAGCACCTCTTCCCAAGGAAAGGGAAACAAACCCACCTCTCCTCATGACAACCTCACCTTCACACCACATCCAGACAGCACGACACAACCTGCCAACAGTGACAAGCCAGCTACATCCTGCTCTGCCAGCTGTGGTGATACCGCGACCCTGCAGCAACGGCCCCACTCACCATCTGGATGACAGACACCGGCCCAATGCTGTTCACGTAGATATCCACATCAATAAACGTGGGCTTGACTGTGAACAAAATGAAACAGATAGTGGTGAGCTGCGGCTGAGATCATTTGTGAAGGGCTGAGGACCAAGGGAGGATCTGGGATTGGCGTGGCTCCATCCCAAAAAATATCCCAACTGTGGCAGCCACAAAAGCATGGAAAACACAGCAGGGCCAGGTCAACAGAAGGACCTTCAGAGGACACTTACTGCCAATGTCAGGCCTCAGCTTGTTGTCATAGTTCTTCAGCAGCGAGTTGAGGATCTGTGTGGCATCAGTCTCCTGTGCCTTGGGGGTGAGGACCCAGGTCTTATTGATGCTGAGGTAATCATAATCATATTCCTCTGTGCTCTCACACCTGAAGCAGAGAGACAAAGGAGAGAGAACATCACTGTGGCAGCTCTTTGATTCTCTGTGGAAGTAGGGGCACAGCTGGGTTTGATAGACGCTAAAGGAGGAGGATGCAGTACTGCTAGAACGCAGAACTTAAGAACCTCAGGGGGCTCCTCTCAGCCATACTGATAAAAAGACACAACTCACCCAGCACCTTTACTCACTTCAGGGTCCCCAGACATGCAGGGTCAGCACTAGCAGGCATGGGGTGCTCCACAGATTCCCCAGCTCTGTCTGGACAAATACTGCTGATCCCTGAAGTGTGGGAGCCAGTCCCTGCGGCATCTCTGTCCATCCCATGCCTGGACCCTGCTGCCAGCAGCTGCTGCGCCTGGGTCTGCCTGTTAACACCAAATACCTCAGCTGCTCTGCCTGCACCTCTGATGAAGACAATGGTGAGCAAACAGCATTTTGTGGTTACAATGCACTTACAATAAAAGCACTTCAGAGAAAAGAGGTCCCAAAACCACTAAGCATGCAGCATGCATGTGTGGTTTGCCAGGAAAGCAGCCATCTGCCCAGCACATATCCTTGGAAATTAAAGCCTTATGCAAACTCCTCTGCCCTCAGGCCAAGACCTGCCACAACCCATTCCCTGTACCCACCAACCCTTCCTCCTCAGCCTTTAATTTAGCATGAGCTCCCATTTAAAGATGCTTCACCTTTCTGATCTTCTGGTTCCAACCCAGGCAAGGAAAGCTTGCATCCTCCTTTGAACCACTTAGCAACAGCTTTTCCACTGCCTTTCATATCTGCCCTCTTTAAACCTTTTGTACCCTTCCCTTTTCCTAAAGGAGTTTTTAGAATCACAGAATGGTTTGGGTTGGAAAGAATCTTACAACCATTCAGTTCCAAAACCCTACCATGGGCAGGGACACCACACACTAAATCATGTCACCCTAAAGTGCATCCAACCTGGCCTTGAACACTGCCAGGGATGGAGCATTTATCACTTCCTTGGGCAGCCCATACCAGCACCTCAACACCCTCACAGTAAACAGCTTCTTCCCTACATTTAACCTGACCTTCCTCTGTTTCAGTTTAAACCCATCACCCCATTTCCTATCACTACAGCACCTGATGAAGAAAACTTCTAATTAAATTAGGTCCACATGGTTACAAGGGGAATTCTAACCACCTGCTGCTGCTCAGGGCAGCTCATTGCTGAGCTTGTCCCCACAATGACACAGCCATACGTGGGGGAGAATGCTGAGCATTCCCACACCCGGGACACCCCCCTCGATGTCTGCCATGTCAGTGTTTCACCCGCTCCAGCACCAGCAAGGGTCTCACAGCAGGAGCTGCCATTGTGTTGACACTTCCCAGCTGGAGCCTTCGCAGCTCCGAGGTGCAATGAGGCACCACAGATACACAACTCCCTTCAGCGCCTGGGGATGCAGAGCCTGGCAAAGGTACTTCAAGGGGGAAAAAGAGCATTAAATTGACACACTGCAGCCAATTATCAGGTGCTTCTGTTTGAAAACCCCTGATCAAACTTGCCTTCACAACCACTTTAAAACTCTTTGCATCTCCCCAGCTTTGAGGCGCTGGGCTGTGTCCCCCGACAAGGGCTGTGCTGCGTGCAGCTGCCTGCCTGCCGCCGCGCATTAGGTGCTGGTACATCAGCTGCTTGTTTCCTGTCTGATTGCGCTGCACTTTCTAACGATGCTTAAGGAGTCTTAGCAACACTGTCAGGATGCGCTTCCCTGCGTGAGCAGCGGCAGCGCGGGCTCGCCTGGCTGTGTGCTGTGTGCTGTGTTCACGTCTTCGGAATGCAGTGGAGCTGATGGCTCCATGGCATCCAGCAGG
Source organism: Psilopsiagon aurifrons (assembly GCA_025447955.1). Taxonomy (NCBI): domain Eukaryota; kingdom Metazoa; phylum Chordata; class Aves; order Psittaciformes; family Psittacidae; genus Psilopsiagon; species Psilopsiagon aurifrons. Next base: position 3,546 of record JAOEHY010005579.1, on the reverse strand, counting down.
AGCAGGAGGCACAGGGGACCACTGCTGCACCCTCCCAGAGACTAAATCTGGGGCTGGCCCTGCTCCTGTGGGGTCCAAACCTGCGTCTGTGCCCACAGCCCCACTCGGGGCAGGGGAAGCAATCCTAACTGCTTCCTTTTGCTGCCGGTGCTTGGGGTGATGCAGATGCCTCTATCAGAGTGGGAACGGCTGTATGGAAACCTTCTCTCAGTGTTCCCTTGACTCTACCTGAAGCCAGCCCAAGACAGGTCACTTGCTGGCACTGAGCTCCTCATGCCCCACTGCCCAGACAAAACCCAGTTCCTCCAAGCCATAAGACCACAGGAGAGTCCAAAACCCTACTGTGGGGATGAACAAAGCCAGGCTGGTTACTCTGACCTCTGACTTCTGTCTTGCCTCTGTTTAGTGTCACTGATTAACACCCTAAGGCTTGGGGTATCATTTCCAGGGAGTCACATCCCTGTTATAGATGCTGTGACACTACCAAAAATATGCTTTTTGCTAATGCAGCTAATCCTGAGCTACTAAACCATACTAAGCCATCTTAGCATAAGCAAGCCAGCTTTTGCTGGAGAAAACATGCTTTTGCTGGGTGTCTGTGCACACACAGCCACACACCAGCTCTTGCTGGCCAGGAGTATGATTCTTAGGCCACTCTATGTGAGATTCTGCCTCCTCCCCAGTCTCTCTTCCCAGTGGCCCCACTTCGAGAAGGGAAGACTCCAAGATCTATTACAGAGGAGAGGAATTAAGGTGACATGTGCATGTCCCCCCACAGCTGCTAATGGAAATGTCACAGCGCAAACCTGCAGTGATCCCAGCGTGCTCTGAACACTTGCTGGCCCGGCAGCATTGTCTCCTGTCACAAAGTGACTGGCTCGGTGACAGGGAACAGCCAGTTCTCATATGTCTCCATGCAGCCAGGAGGAAGGCAGGCCCACGTCCGCTCACCTCCACTGCTGAAATGTCAGAACATCCACCTCACAGCTTCGACATCCCCTCCTGCACAGCCATGGGGCTGGGATGAGGCTATGGGCTTGAGATGGGCAGGACAGAGATGGGACATGGTGCGGAATCCCTTCTCTGACACACACAGGCAGGGCTGTGGCAGCTCCTGCTGGTGCCCAGAGCAGAGGCCTGCATGACAGGGAGGGGTCCTTTCAGATGTGCTCACATGTATGGATGCGGTTGGACAACCCTCCTTGGGCAACCCTTGGCATTACAGCAGGACAGTGCCTGTCTCGCCTCCCCCATTCTGCTTTGCTCCAGCAAACACCGGTTTTGCTGAGATTTCTAAGCACACTGATGGTCAAAGTTAAAGCCACCTGAAGAGCTGGTGGCTGGCTCCATCCCCTCAGTGCACAGGCTGTCCAACTAGGTTTGCCTTGGTAGGAAGGGGCAAAGACCAATGTTTGACATGAGCCCATGCAGACATACCTACCAAGATGTATACTCACTACCACTTGCAACGTGGTGCATTAATGAAGTCTGAGACCACTAAAATGTCACAGAGAGACCTGCACCCACTGGGGAGGTGACACCCTTTGAGCCATCCTAGCCATGAGGCAAGAATGCCCCGGAGTGGATGCAGATACTGGGCTGTGATTGTCCAACCTCTCTGCAAACACAGCTCAAAGCCTGTCCTGCTCAGGAGGAGCAGACAGCAACAAAATGCAAGAACAACATTTCCATGCTTGAAAAGCACTGGTCAGTCCCAATTACCACATGCTAACATGCGCTTCCAGCCAGCCATCCCAACCAAGGGCTGTAGGCACAGGGTTGATCAGGCAAATAACTCTAAATTAAAAGCGGGCAGAGGATTTAGGGACAAGGGGCTCACTAACCTGCACCCTACCCTTTTCATGTGTTCTTGTACCTCCCCTTTCACAGCATGCTTCATGAAGCCCCAAAGGTCAAGACTGCACATTTTGAACCATCTAGCAAGCCCATCTTTCTGGTGGTGTGACACTGCAGGGATCCTGCCTTCAAGGCTCAGTTACGTGCCTTGATCCCAGCCAAGGCAGTGCCCTGGAAGTGCTGGTAACCTGGTTCTGTGGTAGGGGGACCATCCAGGGATGCTGAGTCACCCGGCACAAAGCATCCAGCCCACTCCAGCACCAGGGGATGGGTCTTGCAGCTTGTGCTGGGTGGAAGAAGAGCTCACGCACACATGAAGCATCTGAACCTGGCTCCTCACCCAGCACCCACCATTAAGTACAGGGCCGGCGAGATTCACCCCCTGAAGCTGTGGCCAGGAAGAATGCAGTGAATGCAGAGTAAGACCCTGATATAACTTGCTCCTTTTCTCCTTCCTCTCCCACAGGCTTGTTCTCCTGCTCCATCACCCCCCCAACATGGACAGGCTCTGGCAAAGTGGGGCTCAGAGAAGAGCTACACACTAGAGAGTGGGCAGAAGGGAAGCTGGGCCAGCTATGGGGTAAATCTTCCTGCTCAAGGGCATGTGAATACATGACTTAACAGCTCCTCCGTGTGATCTTGCAGCTTACCACTCACCCTCGCATCATGCAGTGCTCATGGCAGTGTGCTGCAGGGATGGTAGGACACAGGAACGCGGACCTCCACAGACCCCCCCTCTAGGTCCTCAATGCCCTCCAGCACCAGCACATTGGGTGTCAGGGCACGAGCCATGGGGCAGCTTTTGCTGCCTCAACCCCAGGAAGGCCAAGCCCCAGATGGACATGCAAGGGTGGACATTCTGCCCGCACCCGAGGTCGGGAAGCCTTGGCAGAGCAGACTGTTAGTAGCAGGATTCATGCTCCCTGTCCCTGACTGCATTTGTAATGGGATTTGATCGGCTTTAAGGCAGCTTATTCTGCCAATTAGCTTCAACCAGTAAAATCCCTCTCCCCCCCAAGCCCTGGGGGGAACAATCTGCTGACAGCATGTTCTTTCCCCATCTAGCCATTTAAACTCACCAGTGGGGACAGGAATTGTAAAAATAAAACAGGGGAAAAGAAACTTGAAAACCCCCCTTGTGCGTGGGGCCTTTCGATGCTGTTTACAGGGAAGCGGTAGGAACTGCGGGCCCTGGGAGAGAGCTGTCACCTGCCTGCCCCATGCTGCTCTGGTGGCATCGGGCTGGCATTGGGATCCCGCCAGCACCCGCAGCTGGGACCCGGGGCCAACCTGTAGAGTGAGGCAGGAGCCCGCGCTGCCCTCCTCCTGCCAGGCTGTGAACCCTGCAGGGTCTTCAGGGGTGCCAGGGGAGGGAGTGCAGAGGAAGGGACGCAAGCTCCTTTCCACCCATCCCGACTCTGCTTGGAAATGCCCCGGTGATGGATTGAGCCCTCAGGAGGTGCTTAGCTCCCTCTGGTCCTGCTCTGGGCACCGCCAGAAGGGGCTCAGCCCCCGGCAGAATTCAGCCAGCGAGGTGATGGCGGGGTGGAAAACGGGATGTCCTCTTGATTCCCGGCATGCGGAGAAGGGGACCTGGGGCGCAGAGGACACGCAGGCAGCAGGTGTTGCCGCGAATAGACCTGATCCTGCCTTGGGGTCGCTGGAAGGAGCTGCTGGGGGCACAGAGGC
>JAOEHY010005578.1:22500-42052 GCA_025447955.1 Psilopsiagon aurifrons | reverse complement strand
AGGGTGGTGAGGCACTGGAATGGGTTGCCCAGGGAAGTTGTGAATGCTCCATTGCTGGCGGTGTTCAAGGCCAGGTTAACAGAGCCTTGGGTGGCATGGTTTAGAAGGAGGTGTCCCTGACCATGGCAGGGGGCTTGGAACTAGATGAACTTAAGGTCCCTTTCCAACCCTTACTCTTCTATGATTCTATGATTCTATGATTCAAGGCCAGGTTGGACAGAGCGTTGGGTGGCATGGTTTAGTGGGAGGTGTCCCTGTCCATGGCAGAGGAGCTGGAACTAGTTGATCTTAAGGTCCTTTCCTGCCCTAACTATCCTATGATTCTATGATTCTAAAAGTTCCTGGGATTTACATTTGAGAGAGAAAATCAAAATGTTCTGGGAAAATTTACTCCATTCATTAAGATATTACATTAATCAAATCTTTGGCATACTCTGATCAGTGGGGGAATCACAGAACTGGCAAGTTTTAATTTACTAGTGTAAATGTCTGTTCCACTTCCCACATTCAAAGCAGAAGCCTTTTTCAACCCAAATATTCCTTTTGGATGAATTCTGCATGATTTATATTCTCATGTAATAGGGCACTAAATACATAATTTAATGTTTAGCGCTTTCTTTTAATTACAAAGTTCATTCTTTGTTTTTCATTTTATTTAACTTCTATTTCTTTTCATAGCAAGGACTGAATGTATCCTACACCATATTTTCTATATATTTTATTAAGGAAAGATAATTTGTTTATTATTTTAAAGGCATTTACAGTTTCTGCAGCTAAAAAACATCAGGTGATTTGTTTACTTTATATATATTATTCATACACTTGCATTTTGTGACCTTTGCAACCCTTCAAGCCCAGAGTAATCAAAATCAGATATTTTTATTAGGCTTTTCAGGTTCTTTACATCCTGTGGTTTTTAGTATAAGGCAGGGTTTTTTTTTTGTTTCATAAATATAGTAAGTTTAATTTACTTTCATGAATTTAGATTAATTGGAAACAAAAATTGTACAGGAAATGGTACAGGAAAAAGCTAAATTCCACAATCAAAGGGGACCAAAGAGGCTAATCAAACCACAGTATAAATGAAGGGAACTCTGTTCTTGCTTGGAAAACCCATTGTTATTTTAGGTTGCTATTGTGATTTGAGGGAAGGGAGAAGAACTAACAATATTGTCTCAGATTCATTGTATTGCCAGGATAGAGAGCTCTGAAGGATGGTATTGCTTATTCTGCATAAGCTGCATTTTGGGGCAGCTCAGCCTTCAAATGTTCGATAATGGTAACAACAGAGTAGAAACATGGAAAATCATTGCTTGGCTTCCTAGCATTGCTGTGCCCTGGTCTGAAGGCTGTTCCTGTCGCAAAAAAGCACTATAGCAAGACTTCCCAGAATTAAATGTTTGCAGACTGAACAGTTACATGTAGCATCTCAGACTATATGATTTTCAAAGCAATCTCCTGTCATAACAGCCCAAGTAAGTACTACAAAATGCTGACCCAAGTAAAAGTTTTCAGGCTATGGCCATTGTTTTACTTGGTTGTAAAGGCTGTAGTATATTGTAGATGCTATAATATACATGTATTCTTCCTTTCTTCTTTCGCTGACTGTAGAATACTCTGGGTTGCATACGTAGTGCTATAATAATTGTTTGCATACTGTTGATACCACTTTTTTGCTCTCAGTTATAATCATAGACTCATATAGGGGTTTCGGTTGGAAGGGATCTTAAAGCTCATCTTGTTTGACCCCCCTGCCATGAGCAGCTAATGAGATGAGATGCAGAGAAGCAAAACCTTCCTCGTGTTTCAGTGTTGAAATACACCCTAAGAAAGTGAAGATAGGCAGAAATAGAGCTAGATGCTCGTTCTCTACTAGTAAATAGTGTCTCAGGGGGGGTTGACATCATGAAATATTAGAACTATATGAAGTTTCCTAAATTTATGTGTGGTAGCATCTCTGTATTTACAAATACAGTCAGCAAAAATGGCAAGGGTTTATGTTGTGACTTTGGTAGGTAAAACCAAAACATATTTGGATTTATCTGCTGGCCCTTCCTAACAATTCATTAGCAGCTGACAGTTATTGTGGCCTGATATGCTTGTTGCAGTAGCAGAAATCAAATTGACATAATAAACTGCCTGTAATCAGAGCTGAGAAATTCAATTGCATATGTTGTCATGAAATTAGCTCTGTTTATAGCTAGAAAATTACAGGACCAAGGGGGAGGTTTATTACATCATTAGTTAAATAATATTTCATCCATGGGTCTCGTCAAGCCGTAAGACAGGCATATCTGTTGTAATTATATTTTACATTGGGAATGTGACACATTAGTGTGTCACTACACTAGTGTTAGGATGATACATTTCATTAATGCAAAGCACTTTTGTTGTATGCTTTACATTTGGAAACAGATTTAAGTGGCTAATGTCTGCAGCCAGGGAATCCTTTCCGAATTTGTAACACTGAGCAGAACAGACCGCATTACACTCTCCAAATGGTGCATTTTTGCATTTGAATGTCTGAATTATCCTGGTTTCTTAGAGACGACCACAACACCAACATCTTAAATCCTCAAAATATTGTTCGCTTCATTGAATGCCCGTGATCTAAGCATATGTGTAGTTATTCTGTAATTCTTCCCAAAATGTGATTCCTTGGAAATGCATACTAGATTTCCCCTATTGTAGCTGCAATGACTATTTCTTTGTGCCCGCTTCTTTAAATACAGTCACAAGGAAGTCTGAGTGCCTTGGTGCGCCGCATGTGTAATGATGATTTTCTTTTCCCTTCTCTCCCCAACTCCTAGCCTATCAGGAGGAAAAAAAACCCCAAACCCCACAACCAAAAACCTTCTTCATTTGTTTCAGGGTACAGAGCGAGGTCACAGAAAGACCATTTAAGATGGTATACATACAACAGTAATCTTTCGGGCAAGAAATGGGCTTAATACCACATACAATGGGCTTAGAGTTAGGCAAGTATACAAAGTTAGAATTTGCAAGAGTTACCAAACCTGGCTCTGATAACACGTGTGTGCACGCTTTGGAAGAGGGCAAAGGGGAATCCCATGTACCTTAAGCAGATTCAGCACACATCATACAACAGGGAAGATGATTTTTCAGAAGTTTATACTGCTGCAAATATGTAGACCCTTAAAAATAGAAAAACCTACATATGCCTGTGGGGAAAAATCAGTTTTGCCCATTTTGAACATTACAGCTTATTCAGGCGTGCAAAGGAAATGGGTATCTTTTCTAGCTGAACTTTTACATTTTTAGCATCAAGGCTTTTCTGTCAGAGGAAAGTTCTTTGGCAACATAAGTATTGCAGAGAGCAGGGGTGCAGAGGATGAGAATTCAGCTTACTGTTATTCTAGCTCACAGAGGTCTTTAGCAGTGCAGTTACAGGGAGCTATAGGGAAGACTTGACTTCTAAATCTCCTATTGTACTTTCTCTTAATTTCTCCCATTTTTGTGTTATTGTGATCTTTAGCACTTATTTGATAAAACTTGGTAGTTAATACTTTCATATCAAAGAAGTAAAATTCAATCAGAATTAGAAATACCTGAAAGCAATGCATTATTAAATAAAATCAAGTCATTACAAACATTGTTGTAAGTTTTGAGCATTGTTTATATAGAAAAATTCCTTGAAAAATATTTCTCCCACATTTTTCAGTTGAAAAAAACCTCCTTAAAGGTGCAAAAATATTTTATGGAACGAAATGATTTTTCTGAGGAAGATTTATAAAACTGTGCTTGTTTAGATTTTCAGAACGGAAAGATTATTTGCAGTAAGTAGTGTGCAAAATCTTTTCCCGCAGTAAGAAAGGGACAGACTTGCAGTTTATTTTTTCTTCTATGCCAGTAAGCCATAAAGATCTGAGTTGAGGAAAACAGGTTTAGCTAGAAAAATAATATAAGCACTGATACATGTGAAGAAATTCATTATGTGCTGAGGAAATGAAGCTTGTGTGATTACTGCATTGATTCAGTGTAACAGCTTTAGTGAAAGTTGCAGTGTTTGGTCCCTTGCATCATTTCATCTTCTATGTGTATACCATTTGAGTGTGCTAAGCCTTTTTAGTTCTTCAGTATTAGAATTTCACCACTAGAATTACCATACAAAATACATTTCTAAGGTTCAACCAGGAAAGAAATCTTAAGATTGAGGAGCTGCTACAAATTATTATTACTCTGTTTTTTTCTCTTTAATTAAAAGATATTTTTTGTTTAGCTGAAGTTGTACAGAGTTTGGATGAGGTAGACTGTTACAGTTAGATAACTGAGGCACAAAAATAGGTGTTAGACCCAGAAAGTTAAGTTCACTGTGGTTGTATCCTCAACTTCCCGAGCAAGGTGTAGGTTTCCATGTGTGCTTTCCTCCTGGTGGCAGTCATCATTGCCGTCCTTCGGTTTTTCACTAGAGTGGATGAAGTATGACTTTGTACAAAGTACATATGCAGGGAGAAAGTTCACAGTGCAGGCATATGAAAGGTTTCAACCACAAAAATTTTGGAAGCATGAGGTGAAATCTTGACCCAATGAAGTGGGTGGCAAAATGCTGACTGAGTCAAGTATTGCTTAGATTTCGTTTCTCAGACTGGTCCCTGCTGAATTGAAACAGGTTTTCACTATACAAATGGGAATGTACTTGGCACTCTTTCAGAGGCAGAAATATTGAAATAAACTTATGAAGTGCCAGGGTGCAGATGAATTTTGATATGAGATCTAGATCTATTTTTATTGTGAAATGAAGTAGTGGCCGAGAAGTGGCTTTCATTCAAATAGAGCGCTTTTTTGTCATTGTGACTATGTTCATATTTTCACACTTCCCCCTCTATCACTATTTACAAGATATATGTAATTTTTTTTTTTTCCTTAAACCCCTGAAATGTCCTCTCAATGAAAATAGTCTGGACAGTGAAGGGAAGTACCTGTAAATAAACATTTGGCAGAAAATCTTTGATACTCTGTGAATGTTGATTGGAAACATTTTAATGAGGCCAGGCAGGAAAAAGAAGTTGATTGTAAATCAGTGAAATGTGCTGGGCTTTATAAGCTCTGAGTTGGCAACAGCTTGTTGAGAGTAAATCCTCTCATGGAAGGTTTTGCTAATCTGAATAAATTCAATTTCAAAATCCTTCCTTGATCTAAGCTTGCTTAAGCTCTCACCAAGGCCTAAGGACCCTGAGGGTCAATTCCAATAACAAAAGATAAGAAAAATCTGCCCTTTCTCATATCTCTTTGCAATCCACTATAAGCTGTTACCTCACTGCAAAAAATCTTTAGGTTTAATGAAGTCGCCTTTTGATACTTTTTGAGGCTGAAGTTCAATGTTTCCCACCCTGGTGCATGTCTACTCTGCATGCCACTCAGGACCAGTGTCAGAGGACCTAGCTGGCTCTTTCCCTGAGGAATGGCTGTGCCTGGAAAAGGGGAAGTCCTTGAAATCACTGCAGTGAACTACAGAGCACAAAGAAAATATGGTCAATGGAGCTTTACAAATTAGTTTTTTCTTCTTTTTTTGGGGTAGGATGTGGGTGGAGCATGTCAGTAATTGACATCAAGTTAGGCAATCTGTGCTTTTTAGACAAGCTTAATTAAAAAGTCATAGAAGAAAAAATATAGCTTCAAATGTGAGCAAATTCTGGGGCTGGGATGTGATTCTGTGACTCTCCTGCTGCTACTGTGCCAGTGATACTGCACACTGAATGATGCGCGTGTGATCTGAAAGTGAGAGATTCAAACAGCACTTCTGTTATTTCTCTTCCCAATAGTCCTCTGTTCCATTTTTCCTTTTAGTTGAGCCTTTTTGTAGTAGTTTATTTGAAGATCGTGAGGCTCTGTCTCATTGCACTGACTGGATAAGTAGTGTAAAAATCACCAAAGCTGGAGCTTTTGAACAGCGTCAGATACTGGGCAGCTGTAAACTGTGATCTGGCTGTACTGTTTGTAATTAATGAGTTTTTTGGAACATGCTTCCAAAATCAATTCTGTTCTAATAAATGAACATATGTAAGAGGAAGTATGAGAAGGATTTGGTTTCTTGCCTAGCTGTTCTATCACAAAATGTAACTTCACGGAGTAGAGAAGAGAATAATTACAGGCAACAGCAGACAAAAGAAAATTTTATGGCAAAGCAAAGAGAGTCTTCAGATGGCCATGACCTCTGTACGGGGCAGAGGGACTCCATGCAGGTTCCAAATCAGTTCTGTCTCCAAGTGAAGCTGTTGGAAAACCAAGCTCACTCCATCTGTGGTTACCTAAAGAAAATAGATCCAAAAGCCTAACAGTTTCTGGTAATATGAAATCAAATTTTCTGCTATTTCATTTGGCTGGGTGCTAGAGGAAGAGCTATGCAGAATTGAGGTGTAGCTGTGTGTTCCTGGGTATGAGTTCATTATTATTATGTTACAGTTATTCTCATGCTGCTATTATTCTCAAATAACTTCCTCCCTATGTTTAGGAGGCTGGGTTATTTTAGTTCAGTTGGATGAGGATCTGTCTGTGTTACTATCAAAGAGCCTAACTGTGAGACTCTTCCTATGGCTCATGTTCAGTGCTGGCACTGCCACAGACCTGGTTGCTCATAGTGCCTCTAGCTCTTGTTGTGACTTTAGGACAGGCCCTTTGGCTACTTAACTGGTAAAAAGTAGAAATAAGTCTACATAATAATGTTAAAGGGTTAGTAAGAGAATTATTTATCCTGCATGAAAGAACAGAGTGTCTTCAGGTGCAACCCTCAAAATTGAGATCTGGAAAGTGAGGAGAAATGAAGAGGTGTAGGACTTTGTAAGAGAACCAAAACCCATTTAATGGGCTCCTGTTAGGCTCCAGTGGGATCTCATGCAGGAATGTAAACACTTTGTTCAGGAAAACATTTGTTTATTGGAATTAGGGTTTTCTACCAAACTTAATCTACCTATAACCTCCACCCTGAGCATCTCTGCTGCTCTGCCAGTTCTGCCCTTCACCCTGTTCATTCCAACTCCAGAAATCAACTCTGCTTGCCATGGCTTGGGATGAACAAGTAGGATTTGGCTTAACATAGTGCTTCCCAGAGGGCTTCTGCACTCTGCTGAGAGAAAGGAAGCCAGTTTGTTGTATGCAAATACAACTAATGGTCCTTACAGGAGCAGTGGCAAATACTCATGTGAGTAAAGCTCAAGAGTGAATAAAGCTCAAGATTGAGTAAAGCACAGAGCTACTCCATAATGCCAATGTTCATTGCTGGCAAGGTTTTCGTAAGTTCACTACAGCATTAAAGTACTACAAAGTTTAAATGAAGTTTAGGGTATTTGGGGTTGATTGGTTTGTTTGTATGTATGGAGTTTTTTAAAGAATTGCATAGTTTTCTGTTATTTCTTTCTGCCTACAAAATCTATTCAGGAAAAGAAAAATATCATACAATCAGGATAAAACAGTCTGCTTGGAAAGAATCCCATTGTGTCAAATATACAAACACAGTACTTCTTAATAGTAAATGGCCTAGGGCTGAGTAACACAGGTGGTTGTGCTGACCTATAGAGCAGCTCAGTATACAACAACACCTATTTGTTAGTTTGGCAAAACAGCGACCTGATAGCAGCTGCATAGAATCCAGATTTTAAATTTAGCACTATGGATGTTTTCCTTACATCTTTTTTAGTTTTCTGATTTCCTTTATTAAGGTTCATATGTTAAACTGACTTCCGTCTATGCAGATATCAACTCTTTCATGTAGGTTTTAAAACAGTCCCTTGAAGCTTACAATTACTTGTGGTTTAGGTTATGCAGTGAGACAGACAGTGTTACTGGTTATTACAGCGTATAACCAGCTTTTGTCGTGGGCTAGATAATATGCTGGAAGTGATTTTTTTTTTTGTCAGAGGTACAGCTCCTAGAGTTGTAGAATCATAGATTCAAAGAACATCTAGGATTGGAAAGGACCTTAAGATCATCTAGTTCCAACACCCCAGCCATGAGGAGTCATATTACATAAGAAAGTCAAGAGAAAGGTGAGAAATGGCTTAAGTGTGTTAGAAAGACTTAATTTTGAAAGTCAGATGAAAGATCAATTGTAGGTTTTAAAGCAGATTGGGGAAAAAAAATTTGAAAGCTTTGAAGTTAGGAATACAATTAATTCATGCTTGTACTTGCATCAAGTATCTGTTTTTCCAAGTTCTCGAGTTTGGACCTTAAGATCTTCTAGTTCCAACCGTCCTGCCACGGGCAGGGACACCACACACTAGACCATGTCACCCAAGATCGTCCAACCCAGCCTTGAACACTGCCAGAGATGGAGCATTCACAACTTCCTTGGGCAAGCTGTTCCAGTGCCCTCCCTCCCTTACAGTTAAGAACTTCTTCCTTACATATATTGATGATTGTATTGTCTGATCATAGTGTATAGGAGTAATGGGAGCAGCTAATATTCCTGCTTACAATTTCAGTTGCTATTTTACACTTCCTCAGATTTCAGTACTATTAGTTTTGAGTTCCTTAAATCATCTGTGCTTTTTCCATTGATTATGCTCTTGCCTCCACATTTGTTTTGCAGCTCAGCAGTCTGTAAGTGACAAATAGGGTTTTTTAAAGAGACTTAGTTTGGGATTTTTGATTAAACATTTTTAAATAGGATAATTATTTCTGTAGTCTGTGGTGCATGTACATTAATTTCTTTAAGAGATTTCTATGTGCTCAAAATGTCTTTGTCAGATAAACAGCACAGCTAGTGTGAAGCTAGCAAATTCAAATTGCTACATTCTTACAATGCCAATTTTGTTCTCCAATCTTATGTAGAATATGACTAGGGAGGAAAATGATTTTGTTTTGATGTTTAACAATTCAGGGAGTATCCTGGAGCTTGGATTATTACATAGCAAAAAATGCTGGGTTTTGTAAGTTCCCAGGCAAATTTGGACAACGATTGTACCTTTCTTTATTTACAGAACTTTTTGGATTAACCTATTTCTTAAAAATAAATAAAAATAGAAAATGAAAGATTAATGCTAGCAAACACAGCTGTAGTACATGCTACAGGCATGCAGATATGATGCAAGAAGTTCCTGAAATAGTGTATAAAGAGTGTGAATGGTAAGTCAGAGGGTTAAGATTGTGTGCCTAAATCTCAAAATGGGAAAATCCTAGTGGATTTTTGTAATGATCTGTGTGTCACAGATAATATTGCTGTAGGTTACTGGGACTGTGTGCAACTTTAAAAGAATGAGATAATTATCAATGAATAGTGAAAAATTCAGTTTCTGGTTTCTCCTTCTAGATGGATAAGCATATGCATTTCTGTTTCTAACGCTCCTGACATATGGAACTAAGTTTTTAAAGTAAGACACTGGTCAACAGAAAAATCTTTCCTGTTGCATGTATGGCAGTATGATGCAAAGAGATGTACAACTTCATCTCCTTCCATTAATTGCCATATTGAGCTTTTCGGGCAAGGGAATGGACTAATTGACCTTTCAAACTCCCTTGTGTCATCACAGAAATCTGTAATTTTTTAATTTGCTTTTCTAGTCCCCTGTTCTTGGAGCCAGTTACAAAGAAGTTGCAGCTTTTTATCTTTTTTCATTTAAATGTATGGGTTTGGCTCTTTAGAAAGTGAACTAAATTTTGAATAGATTTTTGGATGTGTTTTTTAAAGGTCAAGATCAAAGAGCAAATAACAACTCCTTTTTTCAAAAAAAAATATAATTTTGAAGGCAGTCTCTAATTGTTGAATGTACAGAGTAGATGACAGTAATGCTTATGAATTGATTTTCTTATCTGAAAAGGGAACTGATAAAATCATAAAGGTAGCACAGTATAGGAGAAGGGTTTTGGCAGTTGTTAATGAAAAATCACCTTTTCTTCAGCAGTGAGGCCTGAGCAAAAATTTGACGCAAAATGAGCAGTGAAAGGAAACTAAACAGTGACTGCCTTGGGAGGTAGACCATGTTCAGTACTATTCTCATATAGAGAAATTACCAAATACTAGAAAACACCTGCAACATCTATTGTAACACTCAGTTGCTAAGGAATTGGGTGTTTTGGTTTCTTTTTTCTTTTAAGTTGGGCAAAACGCCAGATCTATGAAGTAACTATATTTTCTCCTAGGAAATAATAGAAATAGTTTCCACTGTGATGGAAGAAAACCTTTGGGATGTGTGAATAGTGAATAAAAGGGGGATGAAAGGGAAATTGGTGGAAGTGCTGACATTAGAAGCATTATCTGTTTCATTCACTGGGTTACCCGAAGAACCAGAGGGAATGATTCCCGTATGTTGCCCTCTTTCTCCATACAGTTTAAAATGACTCTTTGGACTCTACTCAGCACACTGTTGTGCTGAACAACGCACAATGACCCTTCCTGGAGACTACCCAAGACAAAATGTTGTTTCTTGGGATTTAGGATAAGTAACTAACTATTTTTCCCCTCTAATTTGCTAGATTGAGTGAATTAAAATGTATTTACCTCAGATATTTGAATTGAATTTCTGTGTTGGTTTTACCGGACCTTGAGTAGCTTCATCCCCTCTGTGATAAGTGAGGCTATCAACCTCCACTCACCTTCAGCCTCACTGACATAGAGCCAGTATTTGATTATTGACTGCAGGTCTTCCACTTCCAGGATAGGATCTGTATACATGTACAGGCACATATTTACGTCTCTCGCATATTGAGAGTATCTGTAGGATATCAGCAGTTTTGGGCATGTCAAGCAAGGTAGCAGAGTGACAAAGCTTCATCAGCAAATTTTTTGCACCCATCTTGTGCCCATACTCTTCACACACTATGTATACATTTAAAGACCTGTAAGCCTTTAGAGACAGTTGCAAACTATCTGCAGAAATCTCAGCCAGAACTTTGCCCAATGTCTAGCTCTAGATGGAAAACTAGTTGTGTTGCCTGTACTCTCTACAATAGTGCTCCTATTTTCCTGTTATACTCAAAGTCAGATGTTAAGAAAAAGGGTCTGTAAATGTACTGTAATCTCTGGTGAGTGCTACTGTCACTGTATAACATACGGCTCTAAATAAGATGTAGTATCAGTTCGAATTTTTATGTTTTTCTTTTTTTCTTTTTTTCCCCATGAACTTTCCTTCAGGACTTCTTCCCCAGCATTGCAAGTCCATTAATTTTAATTTCTGACCCAACATATTGTCATTTTCCTTACATATTCCTACAAAGTGTTGATATCTGGACAAACTGGCATTAATACTCAAAAAATTCAAATGTGACATTAACCATAGCTTTCAGTGAATCTTAGATACTGTTTGCTCTTTGCAGCCTTCTTGGACATACAATATCACTTTCACCATAACTCCCCTCCCACTGTCCTTTAGTAGTTTATTGGGGTTTCTATGGTTCTTCTAACATCTTAGGAAGTCACACAAAGGCATGATTCTCCCTAGAGGCATTTTAGTATGCATAGGTCCCTTATTCCTCAAAATCCACCTTCTCATCCATCCCAGAATTGAAGGAAATTCAGTTCCTTCTCTGTGTTGTCTTCTTTCTGTGGAAATTCACGTTCTATTTCTATGTCATGGCAAATTCATTTTCCTTTTCCCTTATCCTATGTAAAAGAGAAGAAACAGTTTTCCCAGCTGATAAGGTGAAAGTTAGGTACTTGTCAAACAGCACTCAAAACCTGATCATATTAAATCTGCCCAACCCACACTTGTAGACCTGTATGATTTTCATGGCAAGGAAGGCAGATACTAGGAAGCTATTTTAACTGTATTAATGACGCCTTTCTGCATTAATTAGAAAATTTGCACTGTTAGACTTTTGAAACATTAATCTCAATGTCAATAACGCAGGTAAGTGTGTAAATGTTATGAGTAACATCAGAGCAAACATGAGTGTACCTACACTAAGTTTCTGGAGCCAGAAGCTTTGAGCAGCAATGTCAAAGCTTGCTCATTGGTGGTATTTACTGCAAAAGAGAGGCTGGATTCGTCAGTCTAAACAACTACAGGTAGATGCCTGAGCTACGTGTCCCAACTGCCTTTATAGTTATTGAAGAGAAAGAAACACATCTAAAATACATGACTCGTGGTCTCTTCCTGAGGCTGATGTTTGAAACAGATCAAATAAGTAATACCCTGAAAGAGGATATTTCTTTCACTGGACTAGGCTAGTTCAGAAGCTGCTGTCTGCCCTACAGGCCTCTAAAGTTAGATGCGGTGAATCTTATCCTAAATGATTTGACAATAAAGGTATGGAGAAAGACACTACATTTTAAACAGAGACTGTATGAACATTTTGAACATTTTGCAATCAATCCTGTACTTTGCAATTTTGATGGACTTTATTACATGTAGTTTAAACAAGTAGTCTTCCTGTGAAAACAGTAGGAAAGCACAAAGGCACATAAGGATTATTTCAGTCTGTTGTTGACATTTCATGTAAACTCAATGCTCCTTTGTTTAATAAAAATCATAGCCTTAATTGCAATCATAAACTTGTACTTTTGAGGCTTAACTGGGAAGCTGAGAGGTATTTGCTGTTGAGTGTCTGGCATACTGTAAGAGGAATTGGGAACATTACTCTTCCCCTTTTTTTGAGGGAATGACAAAACAGAGTAGTGCTGAAGTTCATCCCATTGTTTTTATTACTTTACCACCATTCAAGTACAATTAGAAAGACCAAAAAGATTATATGACGACCTGAGTGGGTAATACATGAATAGGAAGTCTAGTTTCTTTACTTCTTTATGACAGAGCTGAACAGTAGGCTGGGGAGATTCGGGTTTGTGTATTTTTCCTGTTGTTTTTGTCCTTCTTTTTCCTGATTCTTTTCTTCATATAACTTCTGTCAGAGATATCAACCAGGAGAACAAAGGTTTCCTATAAGTGTCACTCATTTTGTGCTAACATTTATGAAGAAGTCAAGATTCTACCCGATGTATACATTCCATATAATAAATATTTGAGAAATAGTGTATGTACAGCATGTATTTCTGGTCCCTTTTAAATGCACAACAAATTCCATAGTAATTCCAATACTGTTTTCCTCCTGCAATTAGTATTTTTGTTTCATTCTGCAAGTTTTTAGAGGTTCTATTTTTATTATTAAAGTAACCTACATGGGTGGCATTACGCCTTTCTTTTCTTAGCAACTCAGTACTCTGTAAAGACTTTAGTATGTAGATGTACTAGGAATGAACAACGAATGGTGACGTTTATATTATTTATTTGTGTCACAACAACATAGGTAGGAAACTTCTCTTTATTTCCTTGGATACTTCAGGAATCACTTCTAGGGCTTCTCTTAGTTTTGTTGGATGTAATTCATAGTTTTGCAGCATTATCTGAGCAAAACCATAATGAACATTTATTCCCCTGAATTTAAAGTGAACTTTATTGTCAATGTTAACTTTGTATGCAGGGAATGAGATGATTTATCAGTCGTTCTGAAGATAAAAGTGAACTGTGCTGACATTGTTAGTGTAATAGTTTCTGGCCTTTGCAAGATGAATTTAAAAGAGTAAATGAAAGTGCATGAAACTGTTAAGAGTTTTCACTTTTTTTATATATGTCTTCATGTGTTTTCAAATTGCATGTCAAATAGGATATGATAACTTTAGATATTTGAAGTTGGCTTGAAGAGGTGTTAATGAGCAGTAGTGTTTCAAAATCTTAAAAGCCCTTTTTGGCAAAGGCTTTAAACCTCCTACAAGGCAACCATTTACCTCAGTCTTTCAAATATGGAGGTTTGCACATGCACATTGAGGCACTTAAGTCAGCTACCTGCTGACCTCTCTCCTTAAAGAACCATTTGGAATCTTTTCTGAGGTGACGCTGCGAGACATACTGCTTATGTTCATAAAAACTAAAGAGTAAGATGTGAAGTGATTTCTGCTATTCAGGTTTTAATTAGAATTGTGACAAGAAAACATATACACAGATGTTGTGAGAGTTCCCCCCCCCAAAAAAAAAAAAAAAGGAGGTGGGGAGAGTTAGAAAAAAGCACTTACGTAGCTGACAGCCCAACAACTTTGCATATGTGTGTTAACAGGAGAATGCTCTGTGTTTAGGATGAATGGAGAAGCGGGCCTAAATGACTTTCAGATTAGCTGGAACAGATGGAAGGGTCACAGTTGAACAACTTTACACAGCAGCATAAAGGCAATGTTCAAGTGGAGTTCATTGCCTCTGACAGATACTGCCAATCAACCCAGGGACTCTCAGTTAACCAGCAGCCTGTCCTTTTAAGGATTAAATTACAGAAAAAGATGAATTGTGAAGCAATGACTGGAGTTTATCTGGTCTGTGTCAGGTATAAACTCCACCCCGAGCGACCAGCGTTTTCAAATCAAACACAATAGGTTGGGGATGTTTTGAAGACAAGTGAGTTACAGACTACACTGAGAGAAAGGACTATGATACCATTTCTGCAAATGTGTAACCTTTTAAAGGCTGTAAGCCAGGTTTTGGTAGCTAAGAATCTCTTGTTGATATCCTGTGTGTCAAAAACGAAAACACCCCAGACAGTGTAAAGAAGGTTAGCACAGTGAGAGGCAGGTGAGTTCAACAGGGAAGATGGAAGTGGGTGTAGATATGGAAGATGTAAATTGCTTCTTAGGCTGAAAACTGGCACCTAAAAATGCTTTACTTATGTATTTTCTCAGAATCAGATGCTGACATGCACATTTGAACACTTTTTCTTTCCTCCTTTTTAAATAATTTGAGACAAATGGAGCAATGAATATTCATTCTCAAGTACCTTCAGCATATGTGAGGATATATTCAGAAGCATAATTTGTTTATACAGCTCCCTCCAGCTCAGTGAAAAAGAAAAGTTACTAAAGCAACAGCAGATGAAATGTAGCAAAAGTAATTTCTACCAAATGAAGATAGAAGTTGCATGGTTTGCATCTTTTGCCTGTGAAAGCTCTTCCAGACATTGTCTTCTTCCCACAACATCTGTCTCGTGGTATTTCACTTGTCCAGATGAGTTTGTAGGCTCAAGGCAGGAAACCAGGACTTGATGAGATGGGTTATATTATTTATTTGATCCTTGTTTGTAGCCCTAAGTGTTGTGAAAGTATTCATCTCTGAGACACCTGATCCTAGCTGTATCTTCAGCAGCTGGCTAAGTCACAAGAACTATATTAAAGCGGAGATCCAGACCTTACAGATCCTTACAGGCAAATCAGCATCACCTTCTTCATTGATTGTTATATTCCATAAAATAATAGTTTAGCAGCAAAAATCTTGGTGCTTTACTACACAGCTAAGCCAAAATAACATTTCTTCATATCAAACATGAAAGTTCACCTTGCCGCACCTCAAAAGTATACGGAATCAAGGGCAGAAGCTGATGTGGTTTTGTCACTAGGATCACTGGGGGAATAACAGATTTGATCATCAAATCTGAAATGTCAAAAAAGTTCTTAAAAGTTACCAGTGTTATGGAGCTAAATTACCAGTCTGTGTCAGCAGCTGCTTCAGCTCTTCCTGCATTTCTTGGCTATTCCTTTTGAATTGCCTTGTCTTTAGTGGCTGGTGGTTTGCTTGATGACTGCTTTGTTTTGCACTGAAAACAGTGCTTTTAACCTCTGTTTGGAAGGAAACCTGTCATCTGCTCTCCATCAACAAATCATTGCACTTCCGCAAGTATTGCAAATCTTTTGAAAATGCAGGAATTAAAAATAGGAGAGTGGTAGAGCTTATTCTCCTGAAAGCATGCACATCTTGCTGCTGTTAGAGACCAGATGTTGGTTGGTTAGACTGGTTAATCCAGATGTTCACTCTTACAGCAAGATGGGGGCCTGAGAAGCAAAAGCACCTGACAGGGTGCATGTCAACATAGTCTAAGCCCTGCAGGTAGTGCTGCAATAAAAAAACCCAGATCTATAAATCTTGGTATCACATCACTTACCAGCACATCAGGTATTTCCCACTGACCAATGGCAGCTCAGAGTGCACTGGGTATCTAGATATTAATAGCATCTTCTTTGCTCCTATTCTGCAGGGACTGCCCGTAAAACTGTCAAATTTCTCCAAGGGATAACTGAGTTTTCCCCATTTTTCAGGTGGAAAATGATTTTTCACTAAAGAAAATTCAACATTTTATTTTCTTGGTGTATTTTTAGTTCGGAAACTTGTTCTAATTTGAGACTTAAGTTTATTGTCTCACAGCCCTGCCCTGTATGTAAGTTATACATTTTCTTCGTTAAAAGTTTTAAATATTTCATAAATGAACTACTGCTCTTTGGCAATGTTAGTGACAAACTATTATTCAGTAGCAGATAACCATTCATTTATGCTCCTGTAAATTATTCTTCTAATTTATTTTATGATCACTGTTTGGCCTTTATTAATGAATTCAAGAGTTATAATTTATAGGTAGCATGTATTATTTATTGAAAATTGCCTGATTAAAAAATGAAAAAAAAAGACCAAACCGCCTTGAATATATTTCACAACAGTTGGCAATAACCATGCTATTATAATTGTAATATACTACAGGAGATATATTATTTAATTGTGGAAATCAGGAAAGATTTTGTTTTCCTCTATGTACAACACTGAAAAATGCGTATTAGTCTTTCATCTTCCTTTGACTGCTGAAGCACTGCAGAAGATGCCAGCAATGTGGAAAATGGCTTGAGTAGTAAAGTCAAATTTTACAGACACAGATTTTGCTTCGTGGCTGGGACTGGAAGAAGAGGGAGCTCCAGGATTAGTATGTCTTCCTCTGTTCTATGGAGCTGGACTTCTTGCTTAGCAAGCCATAATTCTTTCCATTTGCCACCATATTAAAACACAAAGCTTTTTTTTTTTTTTAAGTCTGAAAACCACGAGTGTCACAATTCAGAAAGATATTGAAATCAGGTAATTTGTTTTACAATTAGCTACATACAGAGTATCCCCATTAATTTGTTGTCTGCCTCTTTATAGTGATAACTGATTTCATTGGTTAAGGTTTCCACTGATTTTAATGAAGTTGTGATGACACTCAAAGAGTCTGACCATCTAGAAAAATATCGCATCTTACCTGCTTGTCCCGCTAATCTATTTTGATGTAAACACATTGACTTGAATTATTACTTGAACTTGAGCTTCTTCAAATTGAGCTTGTTCAAATGGAAATCAATTTTTTTCCTTCTTATAGATCACATGGAAGTAAATTTGAAAATGATTGCTAAAATAGAGAAATAGTGAGCCAGGAGGACATTTTACTGTGTGAAGAACTAATGGGATACATCCCTTTTTTATTCTGCATGATGCTGGCCTTATTAATCAAACAAGCAAGCTTTGAAAACAAACAAACATCCAAAGAATAGCAGAGATAAAGCAAAGCACCCATTTTCCTTTTAGAATCCCTGACATGGCATGAAAACAAACCAGGCATGGATTAATAAATGATGCCCAGATACGTCATTTAAGAGCCTCTTGTCAAGCACAAATAAAACCAGCCATGTCAAGCATCCCTTTAGATGCTCGTTAATGGATCACAGCTCTGTTTTTTTGATATAATCGTGACAACTGGGAAAAATGCTTAACAAATCAACTTTTGTTTGGTCAGAGTTTTAAACCTCACTCTTTTGTATGGCTGCCTGCTTTGCTGTTGGTTGTTGGTTGTGGTTTGGGTTTATTTTTAACAAACTAGGAATTGGCTTGACCTGGAGAAGAGCTACCAGATCAACTATATTAGCTGAAGACTTTTTATATTCAATCTTTCATTATGGCTAATGTTTTCCATTCTTTTCTTCTCTTTGCTGTGGGTTAGTGCCTGTCAGAGCACCAGTTCTGTTGTGGACGGCAGTGTTAATGCAAGTTGTCTCACATAATGCAGAGTATTGTCTAGCAAGTTGCCACACCAACTCAGCAGATCAAGGAGACATGCAAATGGGTCAGGAACACACACAGAGGTTTTCTCCTCACCTAAGAGCATGAGAGCTACAAATAACTAATGCAATGCATTCATCATTAGCCGCTATGCCCTACAGAAAGTTATTTACATTTAACATTTGATAAGAAAGCAAACTTCCTTAATCAGTAGGTGGCCATTGAATGGGCACCACAACTTAACAGCTCCATAGAGGTGCTCCAGAGAAATCATTAGCATCCTTGAAGCTGAAGGAGGAGGAGCTAGTAGGCAAAACTGCCTGGGATGAACTTTGCTGTATGGCTTTAACTTCCAGTGCTGTGGGCTCCCCAACTGTGGCAAGAGATATTTTGCTGCAAGCCTTGCTGTAAGTCTTGTTGCCATTTTTAACTAACCTAATACAGGCCACTTTGGGATACCAGAATGAAGAGTGGCATGGAATGCAAAATACTATTATATTAATTTAAAAACTAGTATAAATCTGCCTGCAATTCTGACCTTAACTGCACCAGCAGTCGATGCTAAAAGAACTTAGCCTGGTTTTGTGATACCTTTTGGGCTGGATTTCATTGTCTGCTCTGCCACAAGGTGTCATATGAGCTAGGACCAATTTTGTTTTCTCCCCGATTTTTGTTCCCCTCCTGCCCCCCTTCATGCAGGTGATTTCTAGGCTTTTCAGAGAGAAGGTTTTAGAGAACCTAACATGGCCATGCTCACTTTATCTGCTTCTTAGCACTTCAGACTGTAGTGAGATTAGTGCCAATGTTGACAATTAGAATTAATTAGAAACCAAGCTGTCCCTGCAGGTCTAAAATGGCCATCTCTAAATTTCTAGAAACTTTGAGGTTTTTGTATGGAATTTGATTTAGGTTTGACTCCTAAACAAGCCATATTGCTTGCTTCATATCCTGACTGGGACATTGTGAAAACTGTGGTTCTCTTGGAAGAGACAAAGTCCAGACCATATATTTCAAAGTCACTCCAGTGGTTCAAGCAGGCAAATGACTTTATGCCCAGGGCGAGACCCTGCAGGGCCTGGAGGGGTTAAGCCCATCCTGGGGACCATAATGCATGCCTGAGTGCATGATGTAATGCTGCAGGGAGGGTTTTAGTGACCCCACCTTCCCTCTCTGGGGCCAGCAAACTTCCCCTATGAATTTACTAGGTAGATTTAATCAGCAAAACGCTAAACTGTTATTAGGCACTTCCATCAACCTCCTGCAAGATGAAGAGAACAGTTGCCAGAACTCTGGAGGCTGATTGTGCTTGATGGTATTTTTGAAGAACCCCTTCCCCAGGGAAAAGATTTTCTCACAGTTCAGCCTTCTACCATCAATTTTATTTAGCATTAGGAGCTTCAGTATCTTCTCAGACCATTGCAGCAACAGATCTGGGCATTTAATGCTGAGGTATCAATTCTGAAAACAATGACCAAAATGTTGCTTTGTCCACCACTTCAGTAGCTGACCTACAATTAATATTGATTTGTTGAGGACCAGACTTCTTTTCAATGCCATAGGACACAAAAGAAAATATAGCTCCTGCCCCTGTTAAGAAGAGTTGAGTGTTTTGAAGAGCTGAATGCCAGCCAAAAGAAATGGAAAAGGAGTTGCAGGATTGGTTTCATGGCAAATTAGCAATACCCGTTACATGTGAAACGTAGGTGATTAGAAAATGGCTTAAATTATGCAGACATCTCTGTTTTTTGGTGACCAGCACTGTGATGCACAGA